>CATIWJ010381466.1:0-39906 GCA_949640765.1 Croton laevigatus
AATTAAATAAATTTTCCATAAATTCATTACTAGAATTTAATATAATTTATTTTTCATTTAATCTAATATTTTTGGTAAACTACAATTTGATCCTTTAAGTTATTTATGCTATTTAGGAATTATTATTTTTAGGATGTTACAGTCTCAATTATTTCATATTTAATTTACAATACATAGTCAAATTCTGCGAACTGTGAAACACTAACATTAATCTCGGAATTGAGTATAAATAATCAACCGTTCGACCCCAAAAAAACATGAAAAAAAAGGAGAGAGAGGCGATAGCATCTCGAAGCGAGGCAAATAGCTTTTGTCACATATGGATATATATATAAGATATGTTTTGCCCTTTAAGGCTATTTTGAATACTCACATTTTGGATGCTCTCTCGAGTAGGTCAGAAAGTGGGTTTTACTATTCTTGCATCCATCGCATTCAGTACTTATCTCACAATCCGCCCTGCAATGGTACAAGTAGGTCAAGTTACAGGTATTTCAGAGCATTGTTTTGAAGAAAAAAAAAGACAGTCCGGTGTATGAAGGTATCCTGCATTTACGCAGGGTCAGAGAAGAGCCGCACATTCGAAAATGTAATATAGGCAGTCTTATCATGTATTTACTGCAAAAGACTCGTTCCATGTATTTTGAAATTATGTAAAAAAAAATCGTATATATTTGAATTTAAAATAAAAAAAAGACCGAAAACATCAATTTTTAACCATTTATATTAAATGTTTATTGATCGAATCCCTACTCATATGCTAGTGCTTTTTGCCATAACATGATTGTAGTAGTGGACTTTAGGTGAGCATAATGAAGTCCAATATATGCTCACTTAATGTCCACTTTGAACCTTCCATATTATATAATGAATTTTTAATTACAAATGATTATAAATAACTTAGATGCCTAGTCTATAAATGGTATTATAAGCAAGCACTGCTAAAGGAGATTCTTTGGAAGCAAAAAATGTAAAGTAAATTATGTCGACGAAGCAAAACGAAAACAGAGAAATCGAAGAGGAGAGGAGAGATGATTCATGTTTTTGACAATTTCAGCGGTAATTATAGAAGGTACACTAGTCTACTAGTACATCCTTTATAAGAGCATAAAAAATAAATATAATGTAAAGTCCATTATGAAAAAAAATTGAAGGAATGTACCGGTATACCTAAGGGTAGACAAAATCGGTTCGGTTTGGTTAACCGAATCGAAAATTGGTTTTCGGTTCAAAACCGAATGTAAGTTTTATGAATCGAAAACTGAATAGAAAATTCGGTTAACCGAATTTCGGTTCGGTTTGCAGTTTGGATTTCGTTTTTCACATATTTTATGTGTAAAATTCGGTTCGATTTACCAAAAACCGAACAAAAAATTCAGTTCACAAATTTTAAGAACCAAAAACCGAACAAAAAATTCAATTAACCGATTATTCAGTTCGGTTCGATTCGATTCCAGTTCGATTTTGATTTACGGTTCAGTTTTACTCACTCCTAGGTACACCTCTTATAAAAGTACAAAAAATAAATATGATGTATAATCTATTACCAGAAAAAATAGAAAGAGTTTGCCGATATATTGTGTACCTTATATCATCACCATTTTTTATTATATTATTTACAAATTTTTGCTTTTAACTTTTAATAGGATTGCTTATATTATTTACAGATGTTTGCATAATAGTACAAGTTAAGTGCTAAAGAACCAAAGAAAACAAATCTATGTGTGTGCTTTTTGTCATTATGACATGCTTATAATTGACATAATTAGGTAAAAAAAACTAGAATTCTAATTATATAATTGAATTTTAAATTACAATTGATTTATAAAATATTAGATTCCTTAGTCTAGCCTATTAATAAAGGAATTTTAATATAAATAGTCTATTAAATTTTATCGCATTTTAAAAAATTTCATATTTTTAAAAATAATTCTTAAAATAATAAATTTTTAATTATAAACATAACAAAAAGGTTATAAACAGACTATAAATAACTTATAAATAGTTTATAAACAGAATATATTAAAAAAGAATATAAACTTAATAAATATTAAAATTTCCTTAATTACCAATTAAGTCAACAAAAAAAAAACTTAATAATTGAAAAATTCTCAAAGATATATTTAAAAAAAAAAAAAAACAAGCTTCAATATATAATAAAACTGAAATTACATTTCAGTCCTAATATCAAGAACTTGATCCTCAGATGTTTCAGTCCCTATTTGACTTTTCCTTCTCTCATCTTCTTTTCCCCACAGAGTTGCATACAAGCCAATGATTATCAAAATTGCTCCTAATACCCTTCCTAAGAACAATGTCTCTGCTAAAATTGTAAGTCCCATAAGAGCTACAATTACAGTTGAAAATGGCTTAAATGCTGTAGCAAAAACAGGACCCTTTTTTTGAATCACTAGAGTTTGAATATAACCTGCAACTCCACCCACTACAATGCCCTACAATAATGATAACAAATAATTTTTAATCATACGTTAAATTCTTCCATTGAATTCAAAATAATTTTAATTAAATCAACATGTTACCAGACAATTATAAATTTTGAAACACGAATTAGTCGGGGTACCCATATGGTCGATCCGTTATTTTTTTTTATTTTACTCTTTAAATTAGTTGTCTGTAGATTAATATATGTTACTTACACCATACAAAGGAGCAACAAGATTGACATTCCATGATAATTTCCATGATGAAGCTTTATGATCTATAATTAGTGCTATTATTGTTGAAAATATTGTTCCTGCTAGGGTTGATAATGTTGAGATGGTAAAAGGAGCTGGATATTTTTTCACTATTGTTGTCTGCAAAAAAAAAACTTAATTAATTAATTAATTAATAATATAAGCTTTTTATTAATACATAACTTTGAGTGGTTCATATTCTACTTTCCTTATATGCTTGGTTATTTAAAAAAAATTACTCAATCTAAAAATTAAAATACTTCTAAAAATTTTCTATAAAGAATGCATTCAAAAGCAAAAAATGAACACGTCAACTGTTTATTAAGTTGTAATACAAGTAACGGTAACTAAAAATAGCAAAAGAAAAAATCATATCGGTCACGTTACTCTTAATTGTATTACAGCTTACTAAATATTATCATATTTTTTAAGAAAAATAAATAAATTACCTGTAAAATGTAGCAAATTGATGTAATAAGTGTTTGAGTGATGATGAAGAAGGCACCCTTTTTGAGGTTCTTTTCTATTGGGGCTGTTGATGAAATTTGGTGATTAATGTGGGAATTATGGAGTTGAAGGACAGGAATACCCTTGTATAAGGTCATCAATGTTGCACCACCTAAGGCTATTATAGTACCTCCAATCTTTGCTTGCCCACTTATTTTGTTAATACCCAATTTCTCCATCCTAAAAATAAATAAATAAAGCTTCAAATTAACATTTCAATTCATTCAATTAAACAAAAAAAAAAAAATATAGCAATATGGTGGCTCGAATCAACAACTAATCGGTTCAAATAAAATCAAATGATTATCGTTTTTAAAATATAGAGACCGGAGCAAACCGAACTGATTCTGTTCGAATTTTTGTTTGGGATTAACTCGCTCACCCTTACCTACACAAAATTGCTAGAAGTAAGGTGAATGATGGAGTTAAGTTGCTCATGGCATTTGCAAAAGCTGCTGAAGTGTAATCCATACCTTTAAAGAACAATATTCTAGAGAACGACCTGAATACATAAATATTACAAGAACATGTTAGCCTTAATCTTAAACATTATTAGTAATTAATTATATGTACTCACCCTAGCAAACCAAGGAGGAGCAAATTTAGGCAAACTTGGTAACAAAGCTTGCTTTTATTTTTTCTGCAAGATTAATAAGATAATGTTCAAGTTACCGCGAAAAATGTAAAACTTGAACACAAATCAATATGCTAAAAACTCAAACTTTATACAACAACAATAAGCTGCTTTAATCCCGAACAAGTTAAGGTCGGCAAAAATTCAAACTTTATGGGAAAAAAAAAAAGGAGTTTATGCAATTTGAACTCAGATATAATGAAGGGAAGAAGAATTTATTACCTTTCAAAGATTAATGCAAGAACAGCTGTAGTTAATGTTCCAAAAAGTCCTCCATAGACATTAAGAACATAAAGACTCATGCCATTGTTTAAGCAAATCTTGCAAATTACAGTAGCTCCTCCTTGACACAAAGCAACAATTAAACTAAAGAAATATGGTTTAAGCTTTTCTATTAACACCTTATTATACCAATTCGTCTCCATTTTTCCCCCTACACTCTATATATATAATCAAAAAAATTAAGAACAAATCAATAATGTAATACTAGTTATAAGTTATGGTATGACCCTTTTATACGATAAAATTGGATATGCAATTTAAGTAAAATTGAAATCCACGCACTAAATAGCTAGTTAATTACTCAAGTAATGTGCTTTTTTGGGATGATTATGTATAGGAGAATACATATTTGTAGCAAAATAAAGAGTTCTAAATTGTTAATTTAGTGGAAAATATGTATTAATTATGAGTCAAATATGACATGTTATACTTATTTTTGACAATTTAATTTTCATACAAATCCTATATCTTTAAGTAGAAAAATAATGTATTCTTGAAATGATAATTACTTGCATACAGAGAAAAATTGCTCATAAACTAAAGTATGCACTCTTTTCTTTATTTTGTAGGCTGCCATTTTTGGTTTTTTCTTTTATTTCTATAGTGTATATATATAAAAGCGCACACAAGTGACATTCACTTTTTTAAAATACCCCTATAAAATTTATATTATCAAAGATAAAATTATCTTTATATAATTATTTATAATAATTAATTAATTAAATTCAAATCATATGCTAATAAAGAATATTATTTTAATTATTAATAAATCAGATTCAAATCATACTGTAATAAGAAATACTATATAAATATTCATAATTAATTAATTCAATTCCAATTATATTCTAATGAGGATACTATTTTAATTATTATTTTTTTATTTGCATAAAATATAAAAATTTGGACAGATTCAAAATATTATAATATAAACAATTATCAAATTTATAAACTAAAAAAAAAATATTATAACCTAACAAGAAATAACATCAAGCAAATCATGTATCTTTAAAGTAGAAAAATAATGTATTCTTGAAATGATAATTACTTGCATACAGAGAAAATTGCTCAGAAACAAAAGTATGCACTCTTTTCTTTATTTTGTAGGCTGCCATTTTTGGTTTTTTCTTTTATTTTGTATAAAATGAAAGAATTTTTTTTTTGGTTTGGATTTGATCATCCGGTATCCAGCTAAATCACGAATTCAAAGGATATGGTAAATTTCCCTATCTAGTTTTAACGTTGTTGCATTTTGAATGTTCAAACTTGAGATACCATTAAGTTTGAACAATTCAATAGCAGTTAATATATATACAATCTGAAATTATATTTCAATGGTAAGCATAAAAATAAGGCTATATATATAAAATTATAAATTGTTATCTTTATTGTAATTGCACCAAATCATAAAAATAAAATTACTATAAAATCCTTGAATTTGTAAAAAATAATCAGCCCTTTCCATGTATTTTGAAATAGAGATAATTATCCTAACGAAATAAAAAAGGACAGAGCCCTCAAAGATAAAAATTCTTATTTCAAAATATAAGGATTGAATTATGACTATGATAAAGTTCAGGGATCGAATAATAATTTTCCAAATAATAGTCTGACAAAGATTCAGTAGAATCTAGAGAAAAAGGAATTAAGCCTACAGTGAGAAGGGCGAAAAGCGCAATAAAAAAGCCAGAATCATGAATCTTTCGATATTCTTCTCAGCTACAATCGTTTTAGCTGCCGCAATTTTCTTGATTCCTTTCCTCAGCTTACCCCAGCAGCGTAATTCAAACTTAAAGTTCTAAACTTTGATTAAAACCCATTATCACATTCTCATTCTAGTTAAAAAAAAAAAAAAAAGAAAATTTCTCATTCTAGCTTATTTTTTTTCCTTGATTTTAGAATGGGGAACTTGGGAATCGAGAGGATTACTGGCGGATTTGATTGTGAAAAATGGGGTTCTTTTCACCAGCGATGCTTCCTTGCCATTTGCAGATTCAATGGCAGTGCTAAATGGGAAGATTCTCCGTACTGGGAACTATGCAGCTCTTCAGGTTCTTGTTTGTTTTCTTTTCTTCAATTTGTCTTTCATTTTAGAATTTGGGTTTATAATTTTGAACTAAATGCAGGATTTAAAGGGTTCAAATACTAAAGAGTTGGATCTTAAAGGGAAATTAGTTGTTCCTGGATTCATTGATTCACATGTCCATTTGATTTCTGGTGGTCTTCAGGTATATACAATCCCCATATTTGATCCTCTTGTGATTCTGTATTTTTTTTTTTTTTTTTCAAAATTTTCAACTTGCTATTATATATATCCCCTTTATGAACTTTCAAAGTGTTAATAAGATACTAAGTATTTCGTGGGAACAACCATCTGGACTAGTAGCTGAGTGTGGTGCCTAACGACCCTGAGGTCGTGGGTTCAAATCTCATTGCAAACAAGGAAGTATCCCAGTGGTAGGTGATCTCCTTACCAAGCCTCACTGCTTGGGTTCGATTCGCGTTTCCCCCCTCCCCTTTGGATAGAAAATAGAGTAATGTATCTTTGTCAAAAAAAAAAAAGATACTAAGTATTTCGCTTTTTGTTTTTATGGGCCCTCAAAGTGGTTATCTAAAATTCTTTTCCCTGTTGCCTCTTTAATTTAGCAAATATTCCCTTTTTTCCGCATCTATGAATGATGAAAGTTTAGTCTTTCTTCCATTTCCATTAGTTGTTATCTGATTTTGTCCTTTGTTGATAGATGATGCGTGTGGAGCTACGCGGTGTAGATAGAAAAGATGAATTTGTGAGAAGGGTCAAGGAAGCTGTAAGAAGTAATTTTCGTGCTTTTTTTTTGGGAAGCTATAGTATGATTTTTCTATGCATAGATGCATTTCCTTGTTTAAAATTGTGGCGAGCCGTGCTTGTTTAAAAGTTGGTGTTTATCAATAATTTCTTGTTTCCCTATATGTCCAACAGTTTTGGGTATTTCTTGAGGCTTTTCCTTTCTTCATTTTGCTTAACTAATTTGCCTTTTTGTCCACAAGAAGTACTAAACGAGTAATTACTTACCTAGATGCTTGAAAATTACTTTTTCGGTTGTTAGATGCTTAACTCCTGCAGAACTGCTTAACCATTGTTGTTGAAGGGCAAGTCTAAGCATTAAGAACTATCATTCATACTGGCAAATAGCTTAAGTTATCGAATGTAGGAATATTTTTCAAATGACAACGCTGTAAATTAATGGTTTCAGATTTGAAAGAAGGTTCCTGGGTGTTGGGTGGTGGGTGGAGCAATGATAAATGGGGAGGAGAATTACCTGCAGCCTCATGGATTGATGATATTACACCGAACAATCCTGTAAGAACCTTGACTTGATTTTTAAATATACATTTGCAATCGTCAAAATCATATGTTTCCAAGAAGAAGTTTTGTTCTGCAGGTTTGGTTAACGAGGATGGATGGTCATATGGGTTTGGCCAATTCAGTGACACTTAAATTAGCTGGGATAAATAATATCTTTGAAGACCCAAATGGTGGAAGTATTATGAGATCTTCTCATGGAGGTGATTATTTGTTTAATTAACGGATAAATGCTTAATATGCTTAAAAGTTTAATCACATTATGAGTGAATTATTTTATGCCATAATCATGCAGAACCTACTGGTTTGCTAATTGATGCGGCAATGAAACTCATTCTCCCATGGATTCCAGAGGTCTCAGTAGATGAAAAGAGGGAGGCTTTCCTTGAAGCTAGCAATCTTGCTTTGAGGAGAGGGGTGACAACTGTGGTTGATGTTGGAAGATACTTTCCTGGTTCATCAGTGGGGCATTCATGGGAGGATCTTTCAGGTTCATGCTTGTTTAAAATTTCAATGAATTAATATTTAATACTCAAAAAATTACATCATGGATGTGCAGAACAGGAGTTCAAGTTTTGAACCAGATAACAGATTTTTCTGATAGGTTACTTAACATGAAATCTGATAGGACTGTGATAATGCTTTTGAAGTTTGAACCATATTTTGTCTTTTTTTGCGCAGATGTATATCAGTGGGCAGACTCTTTAGGCAATATGAGGATCAGGGTTTGCTTATTTTTCGCAATTGAAACATGGTCACGCCTGTTTGTATGAATTCTTAAAGTTAACCTCAATCTTTTCTTTTCCACATTTGCATGACCTTTCTCTGTGTTCTCTCTCTTTATTTTGACATTCCTGAAATCTCATTTGCCTGTCCAGGATCTTATTGCAAAAACAGGCCGTTCTTTGAGTGATTGGATTTATTTAGGCGGTGTGAAGGCTTTTGCCGATGGATCTTTAGGTTCTAACAGTGCTCTCTTCTATGAGGTGGACTCCTGCTATATTGTCTACTTTGATTTTTTCTTTTTTGTTTTTCCATTTGTCAAATCTTGCATATCTGCTAACAATTTTTTTCCTTAATTGCTAGCCTTATATTGATGAGCCTCACAATTCTGGCTTACAAGTCACTGATGTGGAGAGACTTTTCAACCTGACCATGGAATCAGATAAAGTTGGACTTCAGGTTCTCCTTGTCTTATCACAAACTCGATGTGTATATATATATTTGGGTGGCTCTATATGTTCAGAGCATACTTTTCTAATGTCAGAGTAGCCATCTTTTGCAATTTTAAACAAACTTAATTGTCTGCTCTAGTATTAGCAAAATCTGTTCTGAAAATAGTATATATGTGTGTGTTTGCGTGTATTTATATCCAACGTATAAGCTTTACTTTAAAAGTATTTCAGGTTGCGATTCACGCCATAGGTGACAAAGCAAATGACATGATTCTGGATATGTATAAATCAGTTGCTTCAAAAAATGGAAAAAGGGATAGGAGATTTCGGGTAAAGTTCATTATCCTTTTTTCAATTTCAAGTCGCAGGACCTACTTTTAGTAATTAATGCATTACTATTTATTGGCTTTCCATGATGAATATTCAGATTGAGCATGCCCAACATTTGGCACCTGGAGCCGTTTCCCGTTTCGGTGATCTGGGTATTATAGCTTCAGTTCAGGTTTTCTAACAGGACATCTTTTGTAGCTTTCAATTGTTAATCATTTTGGGAACCTAAAAGAACAAACTTTTCTTTCTTGCACTTTTCTTGATGACATATTTAGACACTAATTATCAAAAATTGCTGATTATTAACAGCCAGATCACCTACTAGACGATGTTGATTCTGCGATGCAAAAGCTTGGTACTGATAGAGCTCAAATGGGATCTTACAAATTCCAATCTCTTCTTTCTAGCAATGCTGTGTTAGCATTAGGTTCTGACTGGCCAGTAAGTACCATAAATAAATTGGAAAATTGCTCAGAATGCACTCAAATGTGCAATTACTCCATTTGCCACCTTTTCTGCCCAATTTGCCTGTAACTTGGCAATTTTGTGCCAAATAGCTTACTTTGAGCAATTTTAAGAGCTACAAACAAGCTTTGGCTTTTTGGGGAAAATGGGCTATTTGGCGAAGAATGGCCAAGATATGGGCATGTGAGCAGGAAAGGTGGTAAGTGGAGCAATTGCAAAATTGAACCAAGTTTTTGGGGTGCATTTTGAGCAATTTTCGAAATAAATTCTACCATTTCTAGTGATGCTTTTGCTTTTTCATTCTTGCATATCTTCTATAGATGATCAATTTGTGTCATGTTGATGTTTGCTTTGCGAAGTCCTCAATCAGAACTGTTTTTCCAGGTTGTAGATATCAATCCTTTGCGAAGCATCAGAACAGCAATGAAAAGAACGCCTCCTGGTCGGGAAAATCCATGGATTCCATCGGAGCGCCTTTCACTGAGAGATGCAACAATTGCGTAAGTTTGAGATTGTCAATTCTCAAGTTTATACTTGCTGATTTTCTGTCATTTCTTGAGATGCTTTAAATATAAGCAATTAGAGCATTATGGACAATGGTATTCTTCGAGCGAGTCTCAATCAATATATGGGATTGAGACATTAACAAAAAATTGAAGCCATTGCTGCTACTGAAATTGAGCTGAGCCATTAATTTGATAACACATGTAAAACTTGGTTTTTATAATTCGAACATTGTGGCACGCTGCTAAAGAAATTTAGATCGAGACTTATGATTGAAGAGGAGAGTCCCAAACTTTTTTTAAGTCTCAATTTAGCTGATGCGCAGTCACTATTTCAAAGGTGAGATCTATAAATTGAGATTGAGACTCCACCATTGTGGACTGGATGCTCTTAGGACGGGTTCTTCAAATTTGCTAATTACTGTATTTAAAAACTCCGACCAAGTCATCCTCATTTTCCATTTGCAGGCATACTATTTCTGCTGCATATGCATGTTTTCTTGACAACAATCTGGGATCGCTGTCTCCTGGTAAGTTTGCTGATTTTGTGATATTATCTCCAAATTCCTGGGATGAGTTCGAGGCGGAAGGATCTGCATCAGTTGAGGCAACATATGTGGCTGGTTCACAGGCTTATCCATGACATCACATAAACAGGGCCGGCTTTGAGAGTCTGCAATTTGGCTACTTGCACAGGCCCACTGCCAACCCAGAAAAAATAAATTTTGTCTTTTCTGAATATAAATTCTCCCTTTAATAATTATCAGGAGTTCCTCTTTACTTGGTTGTAACAATTAATATAGGAGATGGATATGAAACACGTTGTTTAAAATTGATAATTTATTTGTTGAACTTAGAGCACATAACTTGTTTTAACAAGCGTAGCCGCTCTCGGAATACATGTTTTTTATTCATTTCAATAGTACATATCCTAATTTTTATAAGGTCTAATACCCAATTTTAATATTTCGTACAAGGTCTCTCGAATTTGTGAGACGGCCCTGCACATATACTAAAAAGATTGAAGTTTTTGCTTCATTATAGGTTTGTGTTTATTGGCAAAAGTTATAGAAACCGAATCGTAGCTCATCTGGACATGAATATCCCTTAAAATCAAAGGCAATGATTTGTACATCGTAATGCAATATAATCGTAATTCCATTAGATGATTCTCTTCATGACTGAAGTTACGTTGCATTATAACTCATCAAAATGATATGGAATATATATCACATATTTCACTCCTTTTCATTATTGGAATGTTTTTAGTTTTTTTTTTTTTTTTTTAACAATTGGAGAATAATAGTTTAGCTAACACACCTTGAATAATTAAGGGGACTAAAACTAAGATATTTAAATAAGTGAAAATGATAGCTGTAGTCACCTGTAAAAGTGATTGTCCAACTATCGTTCTGTGATTGGTTAATAATAGCTGAGCCAAGATACCCTGAATAATTGAGGGGACCAAAACTAAGATATTTAAATAAGTAGAAATACTAGCTGCAAGTAGTCACCTGCAAAAGTGATTGTCCAAACGTCGCTATAATAGTGTAGCAAACACACTCTGAATAATTGAGGGGACCAAAATTAAATATTTAAATAAATAGAAATGCTAGTTGCAGTCACTTGTAAAAAATAATTATTCAACCATCACTCTATGATTGGTTAGAATGAATTTGACAAATAAGAATTAATTTAATATGATAGGTGATAAAATAAAATTAAAATATATATTATTCGAGAAAAATACAAAAAAAAAAAAAGAAAATATTGTATTCTAATTTACTATACTAATAAGAAAAGTTTTAAAAATGTTTAACATTTTGTATTTTACTTTATTACTCAATCGGCCGCTTTCTTATTTTTACTTTACTAAAAGCTCAGCTATAAAAACAGTTTCTTCTATGTAATATTAAACTAACTATAATAATTTTCGTTATAATTTTTTAATGGTCCCCTTCTTTAAAAAAAAAAAAATTAAAATTAAAATTGCTTTGTTTTCATTTTGGTTGGTGGGTTAGGTAGTCGTCCAAAAGGCGGATTTGAATGCAAAGGTGAAAAATTAATACCAAAATCAAGAGAAATATAATACTATGTCCATTTGAAACTTTTACTATTAATTTTCTTTTTTTTTTCTATTTTTTTTTATTCTATCCCGAAAAATAATTAACTCATATTCATTAATTATAAAAATAAATCCCATATACACTAAAAATAAATTATATCTTCTATAAAATAAAAAGTAAAATCATCATATTTTAACTAAAAATATTAAAAATTTTACTCATTTTAGAACAATAATTTACCCTAAAATTTTAAAAATATTAGAACGGAGATAGCAATAATAATAATAATAATAATAATAATACAATCTAATTATTGATTTGTCCTTTGGTAAAGCTACAACTCTAGTTCGCGAACTGTCTTGCAACTCATTTTTTTTTTTTTATTTTATTTATTCGTATGGTAAATTATTTATAGAGAGTTTTAAAAATTAATTTTAATGAATTATAATTTATAGAAATCAACTCTGTATTTTAAATTTCATATAACTATAAATTCAACGATCTTAATTATTTTATGTTTAATTTATAATACCGAATTAAATTCTACGAATTATGAATGACTGAAATTGATTTCGGAACTCAATATAGATAATTTACGGTGTTAATCGAAATAAAATAAAAAACAAAAACAAGACAGTCAGTCTCGTTCGAGACAAAAAGCTTTTCCGTTGTCGTTTTGTCCAAAAGAAAATTACTGAGTTGTCCCAAATCTTTGATCTTTTTTAGCAGTAATCTTCTTCTTCTCTCCCATAGGCTGCTGCCATTGCAAAACTGTGTGTGGATTATAACTTCCTTCCCAGATATTTGATTGAACTGCTTCATAACTATAAATATCTTATATACTACTAACATTTTGATTATTAGATTTTCTTCAACCCAATTTATTAAAAATCTTTCCTTTCCTTGTTTAAACATCTGTTTCCATTTATAGCTTCACCACCATGACCACCGCCACTACTTCAACCTCTCTGCTTCATTCCCCTTTTACTTCTTCAAAATCCTCCATTTCTCGGTTTTTTCCTTCTTCTTCTTCTTCTTCTTCCTCCCCAAAACGACATCGTTTCACCTGTCTTAGTTCTTCTCCTCAATCACAGTCGACTAGTTTCAAGTTTGTTCTGCATGATGCTTTGGATTCCTCTGGAATTGATACCACCAATGCTAGAGTATGTAACCAATTTTTTCTCTTGTGTATTTCTTTATGATATGTGATTAAAGTTGGGATTTTTATTTTATTTTTTTTATGATAAATTGCAGGAAGCAAGAAACGGTTTCTTGAAACAGATTCAGAACTTATCTGATATAGAGAGAGAAACCAGTATTAGCATTAATAGATGTGTTGATTTGGGGAAAACAGCACTTTATATTGCAGCTGAGGATGATTCTCTTTTATCTAACTCTTTAGTTCCACTTCCAGTTGATGATTTCGTTGAAATTTTGGATGATATTTCCATGGATTACTGCTCAAGCTATAAATCATCCTTTAGTTCTTCACCTGAGAGCTTTCTTGATAGTATAGACACGTACTTATATGTCAAGAAGGTGAGTGTTTCTTTAAATCTTTGTTCTTTTGTATAATTATTAAGTAATGGGATTAGTTTTTTGCATTTGGGATTTCAGTTTTATGCATAAAGATTTGAACTTTAATTGCCTATTGTGAATTCGGGAGAAATGAGACTTGTTGTTTACAAGAAACTGTTCTTTCTTTTCAGGGTTTCGTGTCTGTGTTTCTTGAAATGTTTGTTGTTGTGTAGTATAATTAAGTAATGGTTTTTCATTTTTGTATTTGGGAATTCAGATTTCAGCATTTGAATATGAAGTGTTGAAGTTTAATTGCATATTGTGATTTTGGGAGAAATAAGACCGTCAGTTACAAGAACTTTTCCTTTGTTTCCAGGGTTTTCGGAGAATTAATCCTAAGGATCAATTTGAACTACAAGCTCTTTATCTCCCCTCGGTATGATTATGAATTCATTTTTCACAATGTAAACATTTCGAAGTTGGGAATTTGTTGATATGATTAATTTGTAGCTTAATTTTACAATCTTTATGGTCTGAGCAGGTTTTGATTCATCGATCTGGTACAGCTGTTATGCTTTCCCTCGTATACTCTGAAATCCTGAAAATGCTTCGGTTATGGGGCTTGTTGGATTTTGACTGTGAAATATTCTTCCCTCATGATCTTCATCAACTTCCTAGAGGCTATCATAAGAAGAAGGGTACGGAGTCCGATCAAAGACACATAATGATAGTGCAATCTCTTCTAGAGGAGGTAATTTTCTATGCCTGTGAGATACGAGCTTAAAATTGCAAACTTGAACTTCATTGCTTGAAGTGTCCCTTAGCAATTTATTTTATGCAAAGTTTAGTAGGTTGTAATGCAATGTAATGAATTTCTTTGTCATAGAGTGTAATCGTCATTTTATTGCATCACGCCTTACTAGACATCTAGTGTTTCGGGTTTTTCATTTTACATTATGTGTGTGATTGTAGCAACTCTGTTTGTGATTTTGGCCTTCTTTTCTTATCCTTACCATACATTTTCTTGGCAGACTTTGAAAAGTTTGAAGGAGGTTTTCTGGCCATTTCAATATGACCATACCAACAGTTTATTCTTAAGGGCAGCACATGCCCCCTATTGTATAGATAGATCAAAGAACAGGTACTTACATAACTCCTAGTGCAATTTCGTTTTGTTGCATATGAAGAGTTTTATTTCTTATGCTTTTGAAGATTTTGATTGGTTTATGTATTGGTGTACACTAATTTTCTGCATTTTGCAGTGCCTTTCAACCCTTAGATGCAAAGGCTGCTCAAACCGGTGCACATTTCGGTGATATGAGGCTTGCATTATCTGGTATAACTTTTCCTCCATTTTAATTTTGGATGGACCTTGTGTGATATTTGTTTGCTACTCTCCTGCTTTGCATTTTCTCGAACTTCCATATTTTCAAGGCTGTAGAAACCATATGAGCTTCTGCATTAGACTAGCAAGAGTTTACGAAATGCTTATGTGTGATGAAACTAGAGAATTTTTCGAAACAGGTATCAAAATGGATTGGCAGGTCTTATGTTTTCAGTAAAATTTCAAATTATGTAATATGTGTTCTTTTGTTTATACTATTCTGACATCCCCAGTTCTATATTTTCCATCTCCCATCGGTTACCGAGTAACTTCAAAGACTGCCATGCTGTCTCGCAACCTCTTTTTCTGTTAATTCTGGAGCAACTTTCATTCATAAATTTTTACTATGATTGCAGCATGCGAACGTCTCATACTCCTCCGGTCTAATCCAAAGGAATTACGAGATTACAGTATTCTTTTGTACCATTGTGGACTTTATGATGAGGCGTGGCAATATCTCAAGTTGTATCAAGAAACAAAGGTACAGTTCTATACGCAATTTCGTAGGATTATGTAAGTAAAATTATGCAATAAGTTTTATTTGGTAATAGAAACAAAATCTCATTGGATTGTTGCAGAGTTTTTCCTTACCAGAGCAAGCATCCTCCAAAGTTGACAGCTTGGAGGAAGATGCAGTAGAGAAGCTGATGGTCCGTCTCGGTCTCATTTCGATGGAGAAAGGTTGGAACAAGCCATTCAAATGTTTAACATTTTGCAGAAAACAGAATTTTTGCATCTAAACTGTCTAGATACAAATAAAAAATACATGAAACTGCGAAGAATTATATATACATCCTTGAAGCAACTTAACTGCGGACATGTTCTGTTGACTTTCAGGCATATAGCATCCAACTCCTATATTCTTCAGGTGAAATCTGTTTTACAAAAGAAGCAATTCACCAAGCTGACATGTCGAAGTAAGAATTAGCTTAGATAAACTGATTATTTCTGACTGTAGATAAATGATCAACCTTTCTGGGTATTTTAAGAACTGATGAAATATATAATTCATTAGTGATTACTCAGATCGGTAGTTGATTTTGACTGCTCTGTATCTGCCGAAATAGCTGTAAAACAAAACTTTAACAGAGGGATATGTCGCATTATCAGCCTCAATTTTTTTTTTTTTTTTTTTTTGTTTTTTGTTGCCTGTCACGGTATCTAGGGCTTTGCCTCAACTAATCCGTTAGTCGACCGGGTCGCACACCTGGCTATGGTGGATGAGTCTCCAAATAAGAATTTTTTGCATTCACAAGATGTCGAACTTGAGATCTTGCTCAAGCCGCATCAAGTACCACCCAGATTTGAAAAACCGATATTCATACAAGAAAAATCAACAATTTACCCTATATTTCTAATTGCCAACAAAAAGAATTAGATTTAAGAGACATTCAAAAACTATTAACAAAATAGATTTCAGAGATAAAGTAGGAAATTTAATCCAAATACGAGTTTACTATATGGAATTTTGTCATCTCGGGCGCTGAATCGAAATGCTGTAAAATCTGGCTGAACTCGAACTGAGTTTTAAATTTCTCCTGCATGGTTGAAACGGCCACGTTTTGTCCGCTGCGCTACGTTTAGAACCTAGATAAAAGACAATATATATATATATATATATATATTCATATTCGAGTCTCGTCTATTCTTGCTTCTGTTCCTCTGGTTCTTTTATTTTAAAAAAATTAAGTTCGTAAAATCATATTAATATCATAAAGATAATTAATATTCGAAAAAATGGAGGGATGTTCCTCTAAGCTTTGCTAATAAGAATGATCAAATTGCAAGGCTACATGAGAAAAGAAAAGTTGAAAACGGCCATTACAGTGGAAAATCCCTCTTCAGGCCTTCATTTTACACTAGATGGAATAATAATAAAGCGTTATTCCATTTCTGAAACTCAATTAAAATAACAAAATTATTGCCTTATGGACTCCATTTTTAAATATCCTTACAATCAATATGGGGACTCCAAGATTCGTCAAAAACTGTCATATTAGAAAGCAAGACTACATTCTAGTTTGATCTTGGTGTCGCCCATTCAACGCGAAGAATCAAATTATCATAGCCATATCCATTAAGCTTGTTGATGGCCCTCTCAGCATCTTCTTTGTTTACAAAGTTGACAAAGCCGAAACCCCTACTTGCACCGGTCTTCTGGTCAATAGCAACATAAACACGACTCACAGGACCAAATGTTCGGAAAAGCTCAAGCAAGTCAGGCTCCCTAGTGTCCTCTGATAAATTGGTGACACGAACTGAATTCTCTTCATTCCTGCGCCTCATATCTGATCCCACCGGTCTTTCTGCACCTGCTCTCATGCTTGGTGGCACATAAGCACCCTTGGTAGTAGGTCCAGCAGCAGCACCAGAAGCATCTGATGTTGGTGGTTTATCACTAAAGGTTTCAGGCTGTGTAGCAAGATCTTTGTATGGGCATCTTGACGTCCAGTGGTCACCTTTCTTACCACAAGTTCTGCACACCATGAGAACAGCTCCACCTTTGTTAGCCAACTGCTGAGCAAAGTTATCCCCAGGCAGCTTGGTTTCTTCCGCTTTGGTACCTGTTAAAATTATTTATATTAAAACAGAAAAAAATATGTGAAATGAGAAAATCTGTGAAATTCTGCAACCAAGGCCTAAATAATATGTGGCCTCATGCACCAGAGTATGTGTCTGTTTTCCGATGCAACTCTCAGGAAATTAAAGTTAATTTGACTCTAGAGCCAAAAAAATAAAAGTTACGAACATATTGACGGAAAAAAATTTTCCAATGGCATCAAACCAGACTACACCCATTAGATTTTTTTTTTGCTAAGGCATTAAAGGAAGCATATGAAGACCATAAGGAAATTAAATTGACTAATTTAAAACAGCCAAACATTTTCAAATAACTCCAGGAAATATACAACAGATTTTACAGTTTAGTAACTACAGAAAATGTATAAAATGGAATCATGATCCACAACAATTTAGTTGACGGCCTCAAAGTGAATCAAGAGTGCTTGTTCACCAATCACCACTGAGTACCCTCAACAAGAAGCTAGTTTTGGTGACTTACTGACCTCTCACTTCCAAAACAGCCACAAGGCAATATGTGAAAGGCTAATTGGTCACCCTAACATACATGATTATAGAACATCTTATATAATTAACCAATGATCTTGAAATCAAAATTCTTGATAACCATTAAATGCACCACCACAATGGTTCTTGATATTGACCATTCATATAAAAAACCCTCAAAACAATAAGCGAGACAAAATTCATACCGCATTCTACAACGTCATAGCACAAAAAGGACAATGCACTTAGTAAAAAAAATCATTACACTACAGATGTAGTTGGTATCCTTTGTGAAACAAGACATCCTGTTCACAATCAGAGGCCACCAACAGATACTTTTGGTGAGCTTACTGACCATTCACATCAAATACAAGCCTCCTGGCTAATATGTGACTGGCTAATTAGCCACCATATGCATAAAATATTAAAGTTAGAAAACCAGTCAAATGACAATCAAGTAAAAATAACTAACTTGTTTAATTAGCCACCAGTACCTAATTGAACATGTAATTTCTACAACAGAAAATACATTAAGACATCAAACTATGAAATCATAGCAAAAGAAAACATTGACAATAATTCAACATTCTTCACACTCAATATATATTTGATAACCCCCCGTGAGACAAGACGAGACTCCTTGTTCACAACCAGAAGTTGCCAAGAGATACTTTTGGTGAGCTCACTGACCATTCACATCAAATATGTGACTGGCTAATTAGCCACCATACCACAAAAAACATTACAGAAGTCAAAAAACATAACAAAATCAACTTCAAGTAAAGAAAGAAACCAACAAATGGATGAAACAAGGCAAAAAATCAGACAAGGCTCTGTAACAAAGTCAATGGACAAGCTTTAAAAGCATATTGTACAGCAAACATTCACTTCTGAAATGACTTTATATCTTTAAAATTTCTCTCGGAAAACAAAATCCATTTAATACTACTGTCTAAGCACAATAACCTGACGAACCTTTTAATCAACTCACTAAACAGACAGCTGAAATCTATTTTCCATCAACTTCCTAATGATTGCAGAAAACCAAATAGATATCAATAATATCAATAGGGAACTAAATATCAACCCATAAAGGATGCAGCTTTCACAATCCCCAACTATGAAAAGCACTATTACAGAACAAATGCAAAACCAATATCCAAATTTCTAAACCTTTTAGCAAGATTTTCGGTAGAAAAATCAAAGAAACCATTTACAATCCAAACAACAAAATTCAAACTTTCTATTTCATTTCGTTATTACGATAATATTTAAACAAAAAACAAGCAATCCAAACATATATGGAGCAAGAAATAATATACCTGGAGCTCTAGGCCTTTCGAGCAAGATCTCCTCAGTAGAAATCATAGTAAGCCTAGCACCAACATCCTCATGAACAGCATCACCAAATTTAGCCCATTTTCTACGCTCCACAGCACTCTTACTCAACTGTGCCTTAGCGAGCTTTCGTACTCGGATTGTAGTCGAGATTTTAACCTTATTACCATCATCATTAAACTTATACTCGATCACCTTTTTAATTCCATTATCATCAGGACCAATTACTTGTTTCGGCGGCAAAAGGAAATCCAAATCCTCGCCGTCGTCCTCGTCCAGCTCACCCCACCGGAGCGGCTTGACCTGGTTTAGTGCGGGAGCCATGGCTTGAAAAGGGATTATTCTGTAACGCAAAACCGGCAGTAAATTGATCTAATCAAAAGCATTTCTTAATAATATTTCAAATTATTCAGTTTACTCTAAAGATATAAGGATTCAACAAATGCAAAATAGATTAAACCGAAAATAATAGAAAAGATAAATCGCTGCGGCGTACCAGAACGAGTTACCAGCTGCCGATGATGTTGAAGATACCACTAGAGCCTGAAAGCCGCCGTCGTTTAGGGAGAAGAAGAGAGTTACCAAGAGACGAAAGGAGGCGTGAGTAACAGAGTGTCCGTTGTTTCAGACAAACTTTTAGGTTTTGGATAGGCAGATTGAGGTTCTATAGTTTTCAAGTGATACTATTTTTAATCAAAACTACTGCGTTTTAGTCAATACTGCATAGTTTAATTGGTAAAGTGTTCCGGTTGAAACCGGACTCAGACCCGCGGTTTAAAATTATTCAGGTTCAATTCCCATTTTGGTTCCTCTAAAACTGAATTTTACCAAGGAAAATTTATAAAAATCTCTCTATATTTTATCATATTCTATATTTTTCTCCTTATTTTTTTAATGGATAAAATATCCCTGAATTTCAATTATGTTGGACAAATATACACTTCTATTTATTTTTTCTGTTAAAATAACAGTAAAATGACTAAAATATAATTTTACGAGTCTTTTAAAAAAATTCAAAATAGTTCTTTAATTTTTGAGTTTTTTCAAATTTTTGAGTTTTTAGTTTTTGAAAAAACTCAAAAATTAAAGAACTATTTTGAATTTTTCCTTTTCTTCAACCTTGTTCTTCTCACAGGAAGCCATAGTCGTCTGCGCCTCCCTACATAGCCGCTAGACCGGACTAGAACGAGCTCTTGCCGACGCCAACCAGCAACATCGTCGGCAAGATTGGTTCAATGGAATATGCTTGTTGTGACAAGCTATGTGCCCAAGTTCAATCACTAAAGCATATATTTGTTGTCATTCTTTACTAATTTTTTTTCTGGACTGACTGGACATCAAAATTTGGGCCTCTTCACTTATGGGCTAACTAATCTATCTTCAGAGAACTGAACTAGAATCAAAAACCGTACCGAAATCATACTGTTGTGACGTGTGACATGTGGGATAAGGTTGACATGGCCTATAGGATGATATGTTATATGTTGGACAATACTCTCATGTCATCTCAAACCTAATTTATCATTTAGGACTTGGCATTGGATGTTTTCAAACAATCTTATTTTATGTTTTACTTAGGAAGGGATTGCTGAATTATGTAATTTATGTTCTCATTTGAAAGACTTATAAGCTTTGGAAAACCATCATCGTAGACCAATAGAGTCACTGAAGGTTGTTTCTCTCTTACCTTACGTTCTATTTTGATTTTTTTTTTTTTTTTTTTGACTGAATTACAAAGATATACCTATTCTAAAGGTGAGGGAAGTACCACTCGAACCCTGATCTCCCAGATAAAGAGCCAATATTTTGATTTGTTTATAATGCAGTATCATCACAATTCAATCACATGAAGAAAATATTTCAGAAATTTAGGCAAAGTCGAGTCTGATAATTAATCATTAATAATGTTGAATTTTTTTTGTTCTTTTTTTTTTTTTTTTTAATGAATCATCAATGTTTGGAGCCTGAACACAGGACAGACTAATCCAGTTTGGAGATTTGTTTAAGGATTTTAGGTGTAATGAGAATTCTCCTGAAAACTTTTCCATGTCTCTTATCCATCGACCAATACTTAAAAGAGAGCGAGCGGTAGAGATCTCCCTCATGTACCTCAATTACCCAAGGTTGAGCCCACTTGAAGCTCCACCTCCTGCTAACATATTAATATGCGTATGACTGCCTATGTAAAAAAACCTAACTCATGGAAAAGAGGCCTAAATCAATATTTCTCAGCCATCGTTGAGCTAAACCTTAAAAATCTGGCATTTTGCAACAAAATGCTGACGATTTTTCATAGCAACATCCTCGGCATCCAAACTAAGCAGTGTAATTTTTGAATTATGTTTGAAAATCCAAGTGGTCACATAAATTAATATAGAACAAAATGGAATGCTGATGTTCTATTGGTAAACAATTCAAAGATCTGCTCTCCCAGGGTATCTAGGGAAGGGAATCACATCTCTTATGTTGTCCATGCCAGTGGCGAATAGTATCATCCTTTCGAAGCCTAAGCCAAATCCGCTATGCTTTACTGTCCCAAATCGACGTAAGTCTAGATACCACTCGTATGGCTCAGAAGGTAGCCCCATCTCCGCAATCCTGTAGCAAAGGACAGAATTCCCAAAAGAATACACTCATTAGCAAGAAACCCTTTTTTTAGAGAGAGAGAGAGAGAAGTAACACAAGGTAAACAAAAAGACTTAAAACTAAGTGAAATGTTCCTAATAGATCATACCTTTGCTGAATGACTTCCAAGCGTTCCTCTCTTTGGCTTCCACCAATCAACTCCCCTACCTATGAGACCAACCATATTTTCAACATTCGCACGAGGGTAGAAAACATAAAACTTCCAAGTAAAACATAAAAATGAAGAACAAATAAACTTTATGCCAAATATACCTTTGGCACCAGGACATCCATTGCAGCTACTGTCTTTGAATCATCATTGACCCTCATATAAAATGCTTTTATTCCTTTTGGATAGTTGTACACAATGACAGGCTTCTGAAACAGAACCTCCGTCAAGTATCTGAGAGAATAGAAAAGCCAAGATATCAGCAGATTAGTATTTAGCAGATACAAGCTAAAAAATTGAGACTATGAGAAACAGAGACCTACCTCTCATGCTCGGATGCCAAATCTATTCCCCATTCCACCTTATTCTCAAACTGCTTACCACCTTGCACAGCCTTCTCTAGTAGTTGAACTGCTTCTGTGTATGAAACCCGCTCAAATGGGGTAGAAGCTACATGCCTCAGTCGCTCAATACAAGTTTTGTCATAAAGTTTTTCCATGAGTTCCATATCATCAAGACATTTATCGAGCAGCCACTGGCACATATACTTCACATAAGCCTCAGCACAGTTCATGTCATCCTGCAAAAGTTAACTTCTCAAAGCTAGAAACGCAAGACCAAGATCTTGTAAATATATGACAAACTATATATTCCAACAGACCTGAAGATCAGCAAAAGCAATTTCGGGTTCCACCATCCAGAATTCAGCTAAATGCCTAGATGTGTGAGAGTTTTCAGCCCGAAATGTCGGTCCAAATGTGTACACGTTGCTAACAGCACAGGCATATGTTTCAACTTGTAGCTGGCCAGAGACTGTCAAAAATGCTTGGCGGGAAAAGAAATCTAGGGAATAATCAATATTTCCATCTTTTTTGGGAATCCCAGGTTTAAGTTTAGATCTTTCCACCAGCTTTGAGACATTCTCCTTTGCTGCTGTCAGTTCAGCTACTGAAGCAGTTATTTCCTCCTTGCTAGCTTTAGCAGCTTTCAGATTCGCCACAGCCTCCCCTTTTCCCTTGGCAACGAGCTTAGCTGCTTCAATTTCGGCTTCTGATGGAGGAGGATTCTGAATCAGCTCCTTCTCTATCTTTTCAATTTCGTTGATTAAGGTTGTAACTTGAAACATTTCACCAGCACCCTCACAGTCACTAGTTGTGATAATGGGAGTATGAATGTATAGAAAACCATGCTCTTGAAAGAATGAGTGAGTGGCAAAAGCAAGTGCATTTCGGATTCGTGCAACTGCAGAAATCTAGAAACCAATACAATTCCAAATTCAAATTCTAATATCACAAAGTTAAAACTGCATTGCTAATGCATGAACCATTTTTCTGCAAGTCAATCTGCAATTGAGGTTTCAGCAGCACACCATAATCATATACATTATCCAATGTGAAAATTTCAATTTTCCCATCGAATAAATTAATTCTACTTGTACACATTTAGTTATTTTTAATATGAATTCAAGATGATTGGGCAATTAAACCAAAATCTAGTGCAAAACAACGGCAATCTACGATGTAATTAGAAAAGTTATGACATTTATTACCGTATTCGTTCTGGGTCGAAAATGGATACGATCCCTCAAGAATTCAAGCGTAAGCTTTGTTTTAGGAATCGGGTACTTAGCAGGGTCAACGGGTCCAACATGAAGAACTTTTTCAACTCGAAGCTCAATCTGCTGTTTGGTTCCTTTTCCTTCAGGTGGCTCTGTGAGAACGCCTTCAACAGAGACGCAAGCACCAGTATGAACAAGCGGGCTCAGATCCGCAACTTCCTTCTCCACAATAACCTGGAGGTTCGCTGCACATGAGCCATCGTTCAACTCCAAAAAAGCAAATGATCCTTTACCTTGCTCTCTTCCGGTCTTCACCCAACCGCCGACTCGCAACCGCTGCCCACTGAGAGCAGTTCCTCTATCGGGCCGACATACAATGGATCGGATTGGGACCCGGTCTGCAAATGGGTGTTTCAGAGCTATGGCTTCTTGCTGGTCTCCCATTGGTGGCAAGAGTGCGGCGTGGGAGAGAGGAAGAAACGGATGCTCTGTGGCTGCAAAATAAAATCAATATTTTTGCTAAACCCTAAACGAGTAATTGCAGAGCAGAGGTCAGTTAATACCGAAACCGAACCAAAATTTGAAAAAATTTTTGCTTTCGGTTGCTGAAATTTTCAATATTTTTGGTTATTACGGTTTCGGATAGGGTTCTCGAAATTTTAGTTTTATTCGGCTAACATAAAACCGAATAATATTATGCCGTTTATTTAAAGCAATTATCAATATTCGTTGGTTATGTATTTCGGTTTGGTTCGGTATCCAGTTAACATAATCTTCTATTTAAAAATAAGGAAAGATTTTTTGTATTTTCGGTTATTTTTTCAGTTATCTGAAATATTCAGTATCTATTATCTGTTAACCAAAAAAATGTTGATTTGATATTCAGTTGTCACATTTCCTTGTTCTGTTAACCAAAAACCACAATTTCGATTCGGTTCAATATTCGATTAAGCGAATACTTAGCCTATACACCGGTATACCTTTTATCGTCAACCAACTCTAATCCATCATTTCACATACAACCTGCTATAATAGACATTAATAGTGTTATCACTATGTAGCCGATGGTTGTTCTTAATAATTCAATAATCTTAGAGCATCTCAAATGCAATAGTTGTTCATTTGACACATCAAAAAATAGAAAAGAAAAAGAAAAAGGCTTCTCCAATGTTATAGTCTATTTAGGACGTCAAATTGACTTGGAATAGACAATGTCTAATTCACCTTCTATTTCTAGACGGTCTTCTAAATAATATCTAAATTTATATTGTATTATGATTAATTTCATATTAAAATATAATTTATAAAAAATACGAAATGGAAAGTGTTGCATTGGAGATCAAATTTTTAAATTAAATATATACTCATAAATATTTATCAACAACATTCTTCATGCTTTCCACTATATATCTACTTGCAAGTTTTGTATTGGAAATGCTCCTAACCACACCAACAGTGAAAGGATTGGTGGCAGGCCGGTAAACCAACAGAATGTGGGCTTTTTGGTGGGCCGAACCAAGTTCTCGAACCGACAGTTTTAGTTGGGTTTCGGCTACTTTTTTTATTTTTTATTTAATTTCTGCAAAATTTTTATGGAGAAAGAAAGTTTATAATTTTTTTTTAAATTATGTATCATTATTGAAAAATTATTTTACAAAATTAATCACTATGATAAAAATAAATTAGGTGAGAAAAATAAATTAATTAACTAATTACTAACATACTAAATGGATGTGTGTTTATAGCTATGTAAAAATAAATAAATAAATAAAAAAGAATGGGTTTTATTTTGGTGTTGTATTGAGGAGTATAGTGTTGGTTATTCACTTATTTGAAGAATTTTGATGATTGGTCAATACTGTGTCTTAATTTTATAGAGATATTTGTGCTCTGTTTATATTTTCTAATGCTCTGTTAGTATTGCTATAGGTAGGATCATTGATTAATCTCAATTTTGTAATTGGGTTGTGATTGTTTTCAAGAAACGCAATTCTGGGTTTTTCTCAAGTTCAGCATGCTCAGGTGTGCCAGGCTCTTGCATGAATGAAAATAGGACTTGCCGTTGGACATTTTGGGAGGTAGCAAGCCAACATATGGGTGCTATGCTGGCCAAAATGTATGAACTGTTGAAGCAATTTTTTTTTTTCCTATTTTGATCAATTATTAGCATGTCTTCTGTTTAAGAGCCATCTTTTTTGTATGTTGTTTAAATGTTGAAGATCAATGGTGAAGTTGTAGAGTTATTAACATTGACTGTAGCAGCTAATTTACATCAACATTGAGAGATTTTATTATATTTGAAAACGTATCCTTTAAATAAAAACATTAAATAGCCAATCATTAAATTACAAACTGAAATTACATGTCTTGGATTGAAATGAAAATTTACTACGGGAATTTTCTAGTTTTAAATAAAGCGTTGTAGAATTTTGATGCATTGGAAGAGTGCTAAAAAAATAACTTAGGAAAAAAAAACTTGCTTCCAGAGGCATTTACAGACCAGACCATTCATTATTTTTCTGCGGGTGCCAAAAAAAATTACCCTCTGTATAAAAATAATAATCAGGAGAAAAAATATGAAGAAAATTACAGCAGCAAAAGAGGTTACCCTTGTCCAACTTGAACAGGCCAATGTTCAACTCAACTCGTTTGCAATCCTATGGATGGGATAATAGCATACTCTAGAAAATAATCATGCATAGATCAAAACATTTGCTTCACTACCTTTCTGTATCAAAACATTTGCTTCACTACCTTTCTGTCAAAAATAGAGCCTCCAAAAAATCATCAACGTACGCTAAGCACGGCCAATGATCAGTCCTGACTCGAACCAATGTTGAGAGTTCGGAGACTTCCATTTGGAAAAGAAGATGGAACCTTGGTGGAAGAAATATCAATACGTGATAGCAACCCACATTTCTTTTATAGCCATTTGCTTGAATATCCTTCCCATCTTCTTCGTATGTAAGATGGAGCGGAACTCTATCAGACTCCATCGTAACCAATGCCTTGCTATCAACTGATGCATCAGCTTTCCATATAATGTCCTTGATGATCCCCCTATCCTTCACCATGTTCACAAGCTGTTCTCCGATAACACAAACAACAAAAGGTGCCAAATACTGGTCAATGGCACAAATCAGAGATTCGGCAGGAACTTCGAGAAGCTTGACTGATCGGGTACCATTAATTGCTGCAGCACCCTTGCCTCCCTTCAATGGGAACGTCTCTCGTCCAACGTTGCTTGAAGCACCGCATGCCTCCCAAAGAGCCTCAAATAATTCTGAATAGTAAGCTGATATAGAATTTTCCGATATCTCAGATGGGACAATGGCCTTGAGGAACATGTCCTCTATGCCAACAGTGATACTCTGAAGCTGGCCACGAATTATCTGGCCATTATCCACATTTGTTTCAATAAAAACATCAACCAAACCAGGAGTCGGTTCCCGTGGTTCTAAAACAATTTTAACAGGAGCTCTATAGTTTTCCTCTTCTTCAGAACAATTCTCCACAGGAACAATGTCTAGTGAAACTTCTGGGTCAGAATTTTGATCGTTCTTGGTGGGTTCACCAAGGAGGAAAGGTATGTGAGACGGTGGGATGGAACCATACGGTGCCGATGATGAAAATTTCAGCACACTTGCATATAAAGCAGGAAGGGCATCTATTCCATCCAAGCCACTAGTTGGGGAGCTTATCCCGAACAACTGCTTAAAAGGGTCAGATTCAAACCTCAAATTGCATGATATGCTGACCTTGAGCCCTGGCATGTGCCTAAAATCAGGAATACACGAGAAGTGCCTCCTCAATACACCTAAGATTTGTGAAATGTTTGAATCCATTACACGTAATGGCTCCTGCAACTGAGTAGTTCTTTCATTCTTTGAAGCGACTAGAAAATTTGTGCCATCATCTAGCTCCCTTAAATCAACTTGTGGCTCATTATCCATAATGCTTCCCAAATAACTAGGTTTGCTAGACCTATTATCCAAAGGTGACAAAGATAGTGACCAGGATAGCTTAACAAGCAAAGGTAACACACGCTCCAGATGAATGCAGGTAGAGATGCTCCTAGATTTCTTGAAATTCTGATAATGTCGAGGAGATACAACATTGAAGAAAGAACTTGAATTTGTAGATGGGGAAATGCCAAGGAATTGCTCCCCAAAATTCAGTATGCCTTTAAGCTTCATTCCTGGTATGCAGATTAGCATCCGCAAGTAGATCCTGTGATACCATAATTAGTAAAGAAATTGAGAAGCAACATCAAACAACAAGTATTGGAAGAAACGGGACTAACTGCATGCATAAAATAGAGCTGGAAAAAAAATACTGAGCATTTCTTCAAGTCACCTGGCATTGTCTCGAACTTCCAGATCAGGGAAATAAAGACAAGTATACGCAAGAAGGCGAGACAACCCAATGAATAATCTGGAGCTACAGTGGTACATCAGCATAGTTCGGCAAATGCCAAGAACTTTACTTCCCCGTGACCATGACTTCAGCCCGGTATCAGGGCCATGTTTCTCAACAAGAAAAACCATAAACTTGGTCAGAAGGTCCAGCAATCTCCGAGGAGGTATTGCACTGTTTTCGGCTATTCTGTCAAATATTGGGAAGTAAGAACCCAATTTATAATTTATTTTGACTTTTGGGAGCAAGTGTTCATCAACCATCTGAAGTAGACGCTCTCCCAACCATTGATGCTTCTTGCAGCCTAATAAACGCTCAACGAAGGATACGACAACAGGAACTAACCTGACAAAATCCAATGTCATTGCCACCAACATCCCCTGGACAAGTGAAATTGTGAGCATCAAAGCTAAAGAAGAAGCGCCGTCAGCAATATTTGCTTCTTGTCTAGCCACTTCAAAAGAATAAAATAGGATAAGAAAAAGGTTCCTGAGCCCAAAGTAATTTACAAGAGGAACTCAAACCAAGACACTAGGTACATCAAGCCTCAAAAGAAAAAGATTGCAGATGGGGGAACATGAAAAATTAAAAAGAATCAAAAGGCAGGGCCTAGAACACAAGAATAAAGAATATAGTACAACACATCAAGTTGATCCACTAGCAATTCAGCCTCAGTGTTTTAGATGTAAAACACCAGGACCTAGTACACACTCCATGATTTAAAATATAATTTTGATGATAAAAAATCATTTATTTAGCAACTCTTATCTTTTGCACTCTTCTCAAGCATGGAGTCTTCTCTGCCTATGGGTTCTCTCCCTAAGACAATACTTCTGTAATTATTTTGGTTGCCACAATTAAAAAAGTAATTTTGATGGTCCGGAATTATGTAAATAGAAGGCACATGCATCAAAACAAACTTCCAACTCTTCTCAAGCACGGAATCCTCTCTGCCTGTTAATTCTCTCCCTAAGCCAATATTTCTTCTATATTTTACACTGTATTTCTCATGTAATACAGCTGTCGATATCTACATTTCTCTCACTCTAGGTTAGCATGACCAACACATGCATACACACATAAACTAGATATCAAATTTATTAATAAAAGTAAAAACCTCCCTTCTCGGTATTTGTTTTCCCATGTTTTATGAGAAGAATTTCAAGCCAATTTTAGTTGATGTTTCAGTATCCTCTCTTTTTAATATTCTCTGGTCAAATATACCCAATGATAAGATTGAGCATATTTTGCTACATTAAATTATTTGTAGAATATAACTGCAACTGCACCAGAATGGAAAACATCAAGTCATATAGAAGTACTCATTGGTTTTATGCTTCAAGTAGCAATATCATCCTCCACAATAGCCATATAGTTCTAGCAAATAAAGAGGTAAATCAAGAGGCAAGGAAAAACTACAAAAGGACCAATGCGTCGACATTAAAATATGTCAACCCAGATTCCATTGGTTTTACCATTATGTAATCAGATGATATGATCCACCAAACTAGCGAGGGGAGGAAACGTTATGTTGCAAACTTATCCTAAAAGGTATAAATCCTTCCAAACAAGCACTTAATGCTTATGAGGATTCTAGTTGCTAGGATGGTTTATAAGATATCTTTTTATTGTAACTTGTTATTCACAACAACACTATGACCAGACATACGTGAATCTCACATCTCCTGGATTTTGCAGGTGACATGCATATAGTATTGTGTTATCTTTGACAATTATACCATAACCTTTTCAAGTAGCATCTCAATACTAGTCAAACCAAAGTCCAAATGCTAAAGATCTAAGCAAGAAACTCTTGATTATAAAAGATCAACAAGCCAAAACAAGAAATGATTTTTTAGATAAACTTCTTAGTTCATCAACATCTATCTTCATGCTGAAAAACAAATAAGCAGAACTCAAGTAAAAATAATACAGAATTATTAACTGCCAGTGAGAAGAATACCTGTAGCTTATGAAAGATGACAGAGTTCATGAGGGTTCTGGTGGAGGAAGGATCAGTGTCAGAATGAGATGATGAATCTATCAAAAATTTATGGAAGGCACGGAATGCAACAGCAGTTTCAGTGCTCCAGGGAGGTAACCATTTGAAAGCAGAAACAGAAACCAGACCATCTTCAAACACCTTGACAACAAAATTAGCAGCACCACCTTCCTGGCCAGAACTGCCCTCTATTTTCAAACTATCAACGTATATGGAGCAAAAAGCAAGTAAATCAAGCTTTAATGCTTTCAAAGCAAGCGAATCAAACACAGCGGGATAGAATCTCAAACAAATCTCAGCAACTGATTTATATTTCTTACCCTCTTTACTTGATATCAGCATACTTAAAAAACCCAACAACCAATGAAGGGCTAACAGTCTAAACACCAAAGTGTGTTGTGTTTCCTTAGAAATCAACATTAATCGCTTAACAATCTCTCCCTCTTGTCCATCAAATGTATCTAGGAGATGAGAATACATAACCAAAACGATATGACACAACAATGGATCAAATGAGTAAATCATCCCAAAAAACTGCACTTTTAGCATAGAACCTTGCAGTTCCAAAGCCACAGCCATTGGCATTATCATTTGCAAAAACTCCACCATTCCACAAGGACTCAAGACCTGCTTAGTTTCTAAAAGAAACGCCAAAGCTCTTCTCAACTCTTTATAATTCAAACCCGAACCCGAAGCATCATTACTATCAAAAATACACTGAGGCAAATTGAACGGAACCAAAGGCGATGAGGTATTCAAAATAGAGATATTCAATTTCCGATTGACAATGTTATAAACAACCATAGTAAACAGCAAAATATAAGACTGACAAGCATGAGTTCTTTCACTTTGGCACAAGCTCCACAAATGGCTAGCAACAGAGGAAAGTAAACAAGGATAACATTTCTCAATTTCGCGTAAACACTCACATGCAATGGCCCGTGTTTGGCGATCAAGGCCATGATTAGGACGGTGAATTACATTGAGGAGCAGCTCAACCAAACCCTCAGTATACCGAGCAGGGAAATTGTTGAGCGCATCAATAGAAATAAAAATGGAAGTTGTACTGATCATGAATTGCTCTTTGAGGAGGAAAGTAATAGCAATTCCATCAAGAGGAGCTTGAACTACTGCACGGAGAGCGTCGAGGAGACTGTCCAATTGAGATTCGTCGGTGAGGAGCGTTTGAGAGAATTCTTCGAGGAAAATGAGGAGAGGGATTTTGAGAGGGAAATCTTTTTTGAGAAGAGATGAGAGCGCATGGTCAAGGAGAGAAGACAATGGATAAGAAGTCGCGGCCGTCCATTTGAGGAGGCGACCACCGCCTTGTTGGAAGTCGTCAAAGAGAGACTCCCAGTCTTGGGAAGAAAGCGGCGGTTTCAGTGGCGGTGGCGGTGGTTTATCTGTCATGGCGATAGACGGAGGAATTGGGCATGTAGATTATGAAGAAGATCAGAAACAAATCAATGGTTGTTTTCTGAATCTTTCTCAATTATATCAAGAAATGATGATTAGTTCCTTACCGGAGCGGCCACAATTTCGCTGCAGCTCTCCGTAAATTGTTTTGTTTATGGCATAATGCTCACTTTAGTCCCCGAACTTAACAAATATGTTATTAAGGAAGGAGGATAAAATCAACTTTTTTTTTTATCAAATTAGGCATTAAACTTGACAAATATTTCCAATTTAATCTTTTTTTGCAATTTTTTATTTGGATGAATGCCCAATTGGACCCATTAATTTGGTCATTTTTGTCAATCGTCCCATATTTTGCCTTTTTCTCTTTTTTTTTTTAACTTTAGCTACCCCAAGAGAGTTTGAACGTAGGATCTTTGGTCTTTGATGACATTATCTCACCACCAGGTCACCACCCTTGTGTTATTTTTTAGCTTTTTCTCTAAAGACAACAAAAACTTGGCATCAAATTTTCCTTTGGGCCATCTCCTTAGAGCGAGCACTTCACATAAACACGTTCATGATTTAAAAGTGATTTAATGAAGGGCTGTGCAATGTGTATCGCAGCGAGATACTCTCATAAGTTTTTTTTCTTTATTTTTTTCGACTCGAACAATAAATTATTTATATTAAGTACGAGATCAATTTCAGGGATAATAGTATACAGAAATCAACTCTGTATTATAAATTTCATATAACTGCAAATTCAACGGTTTCAATTATTTTATGTTTAATTTATAATACGTAGTCAAATTTCACAAACTGTGGATCACTGAAATTGATCTCGAAACTAAATATAAATAATTTACCATTAAAAATAAAAAGTGCGAGTGTCTCGTGGCAAGACAAAGAGAATTTCCCTTTAATGAATTAAAAATGTTGGGATTGTAAATGTAGGACGCGAAATGTGGTGAATATCAACAAGATGTAGAAGAAAAAGATGAATTCAAATTGACAGAAATTTGTTATCAAACGCAATACGAAATTGCAGGTTTCTATTACAACACCTGCATTTGAACAAAATTTCCCCACGCAGCATAATACCATATAAAAGATTCAAAAATTGCAATATCTGAATTTCCATTTGAAGCAATTCAATGAAAATCCCCTCCATTTATTATGATTTTCACCAGCTATGCACAAGTTTGCAGGCCCGGCTGATAACAGCTGCAAAGAGAGCTATTGCACAGGTCCCCAAGAATTGGAGGGCCAAAAAAAAAATAAACATATAATCAGTTTATAATCGTTTATAATCTTTTATAATCATTTTTTAAAATTAGAAGTTTGAATGAGTTTTAGTTACAGGGCTCCAAATTTATAAATCGCACAGGACCCCATATTTCTTGGAGACGGCCCTGCAAGTTTGCCTTGTTTTGACTATCAATTTCTCCAGTAACTTCCCTCTATTGCCACATTCGAATTGATACCTAAGTTGGTAAGTGATGGAAAAAATTATAAATCCTTATAAAATAAATAACAAACCATATGTTTAGTAAGAACAATTATATAATCAACATAGAATTAAAAAAATATATTATTTTTGCAAAATGATGAATTAGTTTGATAGAACCAAAATATAGGAATGAAAGCAAATAACTTATAGCTTAAATAATTAGAATGATGTATTTATTTGACCAGAGATCAGGAGTTTGAATCCTAATTATCCCTAAAAAGTTGATAAGATATTGAAAAGTTGATAATGGGTTAAATTCCAGGGCTTTACATGGTCTCACAGGCCTTGCATGGTATGTTCTAGGGTTCTCTCATAGATTTTTGAAGGACATCTAACAAAATTAGCTATTTTTTTAACAAATTTTAACAAGAGTAACTTTTTTTTTTTCAAAAATAAATTTTGACAAAACAAGCTAATCTAGGAAAAAAAGGGCAAAAATTGCTATCTTTTTAACAAATGTTGACAAAATTAGCTACCTAATGTTTACCCTCCATTTAAAAAAATAAAAAAAATTACTGCACCCCTTCCCCAAACAACTAAACACAAAAAAACCCCAAAACACAACATCAAAACAAAAATCATAAAAAAAAAAGGAAAATTAACTTTTCAAGCTTTGAAAACCAATAAAAAACAGGAAAACCATAAGCAAAATAAAAGCCAAAAACTAACAAATTACCATCAACAAACACACAAAAAAACCTAAAAAAATAGAAATAACAACTACAGCTACAAATTCAAAAAAAAAAAAAAAAAAGGGAAAACTCCAAAAAAGAAGAAAATAAGTTAAAATTGAAGGGAGAAACCCAGTTACAAATTTGCCGGCAATACAACACCAAAAAGAAGAAAAAAAAAGACCCAATATCAAAAAAAAAAAAAAAACATTGCAAAAATGACATTTTAAATACGTAAACCCAATTTTCACAAAACCTTATCAACTTCGGATTTAGAATTGTAATAATATAACACAAAAATCAAATACACAAATATGTTTGATAAAATGCTTCAACTTACCAAATCCACAAAAATATATTATAATGTTGATTTAAATTAATTGCTCGTTCCACAAATATCAAACAACTGTTATTCCATAGTGGACATTGGCAAGATAATGAGTATAAAGATTATGAGATTAAAGGGATCATCCTGCCAATCACATGTACTTTCCAAATAAAAAAATCGATTATATACACAGTACTTAACTTTAAACCGAACAAATGGCAACTTGAATTCCAATGGAAGCTCAGGGAAAATGATAAAAAAAAATTTGCAAGTAAATAGTGATATGAGCTTGAATTTCTATTTAGAAATACAAAAATACCACGCAAACATCATGGGCCATCCACTTTGTGTGACTGCAACTCAAAAAGAATACAACATGATATTAGCACAAATTCAATAATAAAAGGAGCACCCGAAAATTCAATACCTTTTCAATAGCCCTTGAACATCGTTGCAACATAATGAAATTTTATACAACATGCTACATCTTTAGCTTATCAACAACAAAAGATATGGGTAGCAAATCAGTTGCATATGATGAAGAAAATAAAAGATTGAAGCAAGGGATCATCACCGACCCAAATGATATAAAATTTCAAAAGGAAGCGAATATAAAGACAAAAAATATTCAAATTAGTGACTAATCTACATGCACTGAACGAGCACTTCAAAATCAAAACAGATAGGTCAAGCAAAAAAAGGTATATAAAAAAAGAAACACATTTGGTACAGACTAATATGTGCAAATAAATATTGCATATGGAAAATTATATCAAGGCAAGTCAATACAACAACCATATTGAAAGTAACAACTTATACCAAAAGACACAATTGCAATTTACAACAATGGCAGCATAAGCAAAAGGAAGCCTCATCAACTATTGTAGTAGAAAAGATCAAGAACAAATTTATTAACTATAAATCAAAATACACACTAGCAGATATAATGGATGAAATACAAATGTAGCATGGCATATCAATAAACTACAATAAAAGAATGAGGGCAAAAGAAAAGGCATTAGATATAATAAGAGTAAAACCAAAGAATCATATGTTCCCATATACTTAAACACCCTACAAGCAATAAATTCATGCACAATCACCAAGATAAAAATAGATAACAACAACAGCTTCAAGTATGTTTACATTGCCAACCAATTCAATGGCAAATTCCTTGAAAATAAATACAAGGGTGTAATTATAACAGTCTCGACACAAGATGCAACAGCACTCATATTCCTATTAGCCTATGTAGTAGTGAATTCAAAAAACAATGACTCATGGAGATTGTTTTTTGAGCAAATCAAAGATATATATACGGGGAAAAGGAAGAACTATACATCATATCGGATAGACATGAAAACATAAGAAAAGCAGTAGAAGGAGTTTATCTAGAGTCAAGTCACTGCATATGCACATTCAATGTCCTAAAAAACTTGAAATCCAAATTCAAGAAACAATAGAAAGCAATGGAAGACAATTTCAAAGATGCAGCAAACGCTTATACAAATGATCAATTCAATAATACAATAATGGAACTTGACAAGATTGATAATAAAATAAGACCATACTTAACTTAGATAGGATTGAAAAAATGGACAGTGCCACTCAACATCCAGAATAAATGGGTTATAATGACATCCAACATAGCAGAATCAATTAATTTAGCAAATAAAGAAACAAGACACTTGCCAATAGTGTTACTGCTTGAATTTGTAAAAGCGTTGATCCAAGACCAGACTTCAAAAAATAGAGTTAAGGCAAGACAAACATTCAGAATGATGGCTTAAAAACACGAGGAGACATTAAGAGAAAATTACTGCCTAGCAATGCATATGAAAGTAAGCTTAAAACCAACAACATTTTATATATAGATTGCACAAAAAACTATTAAACAAATGTTCAAAGTTTATTTAAAAAACAAACTGCTCATTTCATGTTCTTCAAACAATAAATTGTTCATTAGGTGTTCAAAGCATGTTAATAGCATATTTAAATAAATGTTCAAAGCATGTTCAAATAATATTCAAAGCAGGTTCAAATATTGTTCAATAACTATTAAAAATTACAGGTAAAAGACATAAGTAACTGCATATATACAATGCAATACTTTGATATCATATACACAATTGACATGGAGAAACAAACATATAATTGCAACAAGTTCCCAGTAGTTAAGATACCTTGTGAACATACACTAGCAATCATCCAGCAAAAACACTTGTGGACACATATAAAATTTGAGGGGTGTTACTTTTGTCAACAAAAATATACAAATAGGTAGCTAATTTTGTCAGCAAATTAAAAATGGCCATTTTTATAAAAAATACTTAAAGGTGCTAGTTTTGTGTTTTTACCAAGGAAGAACAATTTTGGACTTGTTTTCAACCCTTTTTCCCACTTTGTGCCTAACTTTTTTTATTTAATAATATTAATTAGTATTACTTACTTAAATAGCAATTAAGAGAAAGAGAAAAAAATATAGCAATAATATTAGATATAATTTTTATAATTTCATTTGTTTCTTATATTTAATTTAAAAAACTTTAAAAACATTATTTTAACATTATAAATCTGTAATTTACATATAATAACATTTATATTGGTCTTAATTATAAACGTATCTTTAAATAATGAATATTCATATATTGATAAATATTTGAACACAAAAATACGTGTAATTTCAATATATATATATATATATATATATATATATATATATATAATTTCTCGTCGAGATTTAATAAAAAATTCAATAACAAGTTCATGAAATGTAATAATATTTAGTATTCTGATTATTTAAAATGTTAAAATGTGTTTTTTTATATTCGATAAAATAAATTTTAAAATAATTTTTAATTATTGAAATAGCTTTTAAAAAAATTTGACACTCTTAACTTTTAACATTTTATAAACTCGGTTAAAAATTATTCAAACCAAACCACCGTTGGTTTTCCAAAACAACAAATTTATGTTAGTAGTACTTTGTAAGATTCATGGGTGGACCATCTCAAACCTAGACAGGTTGCTACTAGCCAACCCACTTATATTAATTTAGTTTGGATGATAAGATTAACGCAATAATGACTATATAGATGCAGAATTAGGGATCTAAGCCCAATCTAAACAATATTCTGTTATATCATTACACCACCCCCCATATTCCACGTGTAAATTTATTAAAATATATGTATTTTTTATTTTTTCTCTTTTAAATATTACTAAATTATTTAATTCAATAATTTTTATAAGTGAACTATTGTTAATTTATTCAATATTTCAATATATTTTAAGCGCATTAGTTTAAACAACAACAATAAATCTTAGTCCTAAATAAATTAAAATCAGTTATATAAATTTTTCAAAAGTTAAGTATATGAGTTTAAAATAAATTAAAAATAGAGTGAAAGTGAGATGGTTATTTTAAAATGTATAAAATATAAAAAAATTCATTCAACCAATTTTTTAAGTTTAATATAAAAAAAGTGATTTTATTAATTTAATTATTTTTTAAAAAAAATTTAATTTATTATTTCAATAATGAAAATTTTGATTATGTGATATGATATATAAATTATATCATGTAAATACTTAATCAATTTAAGGAGGGCCTCTAGTTTAGTGGTAAAGTCAACACGTCCGTGGTGGCCAAATCAGGGTTCGACGTCTCACGACGACATCTGCAGCCCTCCTGTTCCCCTCTCTCATATTTAAGGCAAAAAAAAAAAATTTAATCAATTTAATTTAATTATTATCATTTAATAAATTTGAATCTAAATAACCAATAAAAATAGTCAAGTGAATTAATTTATAAATTTATACGATCAAATTTCGATGTAATTACAAGCCATAGAAATTTGGAAATGGGTCGTGACTGATTATATCAAAAACTAAGAAGTATCTAAACAATTTTGTGATTATTATATATTTTAATGAATCAAACAAGAGAGAATGGGCATTTTCACCAACAAAACAAAAAGGAAATGCAAAAGTTAGACATAAAGATGCTTGCACTAGGGCCTAGGCTTAAGTCTATACACATCACAGACTCACATAGGCTTTAGACTCTAAACTTGACTCATAGACTAGGCTAGGCTGGTCCTACACCCACTCTATAATTGATACATTATCTTTTATTCATTATAATAATTAAAGAAACTTCTAGTGCATCACACCTAATTACTTGTACCATTCCAATTTGCTAATGGTAATTTTTTATTTATTTATTTATTTTATCTAAGCAGCTTATTGCCCACAATGTCTCCATACCTCATAAAAACAAAAAATTAGGAGTGAAAAAATTAAGTGGGTTTACTTCTAGCATTTGCGGAGTGGGATAGGTCTAGAGGAAGACGATTAGGAGTGGAGGTAAGAGGTTTAAGGATGTTAATATAGAAAAATTCTCTTTCTTAAGTATGTGCATAAAATATCTATATAAAAAAAAAAAATTCTAGCGTTTGCAATTTAATTTAAGAGATGATTATTATATTTAATATTTTTAAAAAACTTCTCAAATTTAATTTTCTTATTCTTCATTAAGAATAGTTATTCAGACTCCAGTATGACATTAAATTAAATTCGATATAATAAAAATTCAAATCAAATTTAAATTGGATTAATAATCAATAAAATTTTGAAATGTCTAAGTTGATTGGGTTTGATCGGAGTCCCCTCGGGGACATCCGATAAAATTGGAACGATACAGGGTTTGATCGGAACCTAATATGCACATAAACTATATAGTAATTTAATTATTTAATTATTTTATAAGCAATAAATCTGTAAACACTAAATTTAATAAAACGGCACCTCTAAAAGTAAAATTTGCGATGATAGTTACAATCAGGAGAGGAGTAATGGTAAGTATTGAATCTGAAATTTTAAAGTTATAATAAGAAATTTTATATTTGAACTAGTAAGTGGTCGCTTACACTTAAATTTGAATTGTAACTTTAAATATTATACCACTAATTATTATTTATTAATATTATTGTTTAAAATGCCATCAATTACAAAGAAAAATAATCACGAATCATGATAAATATTGAACTAAAATCAAAATCTCATCATAAAATGTACTCATGGATGCACTAAATGAAAACTTTTTTCTAAAAACTTAAGCATTTTTTAGAATTAATTTCCACCTCCAAATCTTACAATGAAATCAATTACTATAAGCAAATGGGAGTAAAATAATAATTATTGATGACATCCTTTTTCTTTTTTTTAACATCGACTCTACTCTCTATCTAAAAGGGAGGGGACCACTAGGCTACTTCTTTATCCTTAATGAAATTTGAACCTACGACTTCAGGGTCATTAGGCACCACGCTCAGCCACTAAACCAAATGATTGTTCTCAATTATTGATGACATCCTTATTACAATTACACTTTGATTATTCTATATTAAATTATTTACAAAACTCTTTTTTTTTTTTAAGCTAGAACACAATAATAAATCTGCATAAGGCCATCTCCAACGTATTCTTTATTTTACAGTGTACTTTCCTCCATTTTGGAGTATCTATAGTAAAATGCAGTAAATTCATCTCCAACGTATTACTCTATTTTTATCTCTAAAAAGAATATTCTCTGCATATTCTTTGCATATTCTCTTTACACATAATTATATATAATTTTATATTTCACTCCATATAATTTTAATATTTATAAAATATACCCAATTTAATTTATTATTGAGTAATTTTAGATATTGAAACTTTATTAATAAAATCATACAATATTATAACATATAATTAAAATTTCACATTCAAGCAAACTTAATACTAAGTATTTAAATTTGCGCATTATTAACAAATAAGAAATACATTTAAAATCATGAATTAAAAATATTTATTTTCTTGTAAAAAATTTAATAGTAAATTAATATAAATAAGAAGTTATAAATAATTGTGCAGGGACTA
>CATIWJ010381940.1:0-23413 GCA_949640765.1 Croton laevigatus
ATCTGTGATTGCCTCAAAAGCCCCAACCCAACACAGTACTACATAAACCAGAAGAAGAAGAAGGATTAATCATCAGAGATTCGAGTGCATTATTTAAGTGGGTTTTGCTCAAATAAAAAACAAGAAAAAGGCAAGAATTTGCGTTTTCTATTTTAGATCTATTGATTTGGATTTGGATTTCTGAATTGATCTATGGATTTGGATTTCTTTTTTTTTTTTTTTTCAAACGAAAGCTATGTTTGGGTTGGAAGAGATGAGAAGTTTGCCGATGAGGAAGATGAAGAATTTTTATTTTATTTTTTATTTTTCTGTTTTTTTATGGATAATTTCAGTTTGGTCCTTGGTTTGAAGAGGGAGATGATGATGGCAAATTTCAAATTGGTCCAAGAAATTGCCACGTCAGCAAATAACCGGGACTTTACCTGGTAACTTGTAAAATCGTTTTCTTTGCAAATTTTTTCAAAGATCAGCTATTTTTATAAAAGAATTTAAAATTTAGGTACCTTAGTGAAAGAAGTTCAGGTATTTTCAATATAATTGAATTTGTATTAAAAGGCGTCTTTCTAGAATAAAGGGGAAAAATAAAACATAAAAATAATGTCGAACTAGCCGTTACTCTTTTGGAAAAAAAAAAAAACCTAACATACGCTCTCGTCTTCAGAACTCTCTTTCCATCTGCTTCAGAGCTCACATTTCTCTTGATCTTCTTCTTCTTTTCTGTTTTAGCTTTCTCATCTGTATAACTCCTTTTCTTCTTTGAATCTAGCTCTCTTTCTGTATAACTCCTTTTCTTCTTTGAATCTAGCTCTCTTTCTGTATATCTCCTTTTCTTCTTTGAATCTAGCTCTCTTTCCTAATCTCAGTTCAAGAGATAGAAAGGATGTTCACAGAAGGTTTAGATGAAAGTGCCATCAACTGGGTCAAACAGGTTCTGATTCTTCTCTTTCTTTTTCAATTGTTTTTATAGATTATGTTTTAGCATTATCGGGCGTAATTTCTACTTTATTTAAGCTAAATTTTCATTCTTTTTAAATTTATTTGTATACAAAATTGCTTCATGTACAGAGACCAGAAATACAAGAACCACGAGTCAGATCTCCTTTATCTCCATTGACAGATGACCAATCTCCTCGCATTCAATTTCCGAAATCGCCCATAGACCCATTCCCGAAATCTCCACTTTTGTACAATACTAGTAGATTTAGCTCGAACCATATTTTACCTCCTCTTAAATTCCACTCTGGATTGCTAACGACTCGCAGCTTATTAATCCCATGCGAAGACGACGATGATAACGAGAGCGTTGCTTCAGTTTGCGATTATGTGGGTGGAAATTACTTCGAGGAGGAGGATGATGACATGGATACAACCGATATTGATCAGTCGGAAAAGCCAGCAATGCAATGTTATGCTGCCTATGAGGAGGAAGAAGCGTATGGTAACCGGCCTAAAACGAAACTGAATAAAGGGATACTAAAAGAAGACCTAAAAATTGAAGTTCCTGATAATTTAAGAAGGTTCACCACAGACGGTGAATTGGGTAACAGAAAAAATGTATTTAGGAATTTGACGACCCCTAGTGGGGGAAGTTGCCCACTGAAAGAGAAAGTTCAGTTACGCAATGCACAACTGGTGCTTGATGTAAGTTTTGAAAGAGTTTTACTGGTGATTAATTAATTTTAACTTTTAGAGTAATTATAGCATTTGATATGCAATGTTATAATTTATATGGTTTGTGTTGGATTGTTCAGTTTTAATGGAAATGACGTTTGCTGTAATTGTAGGGTACTTTTCGTGGTAATGAAATCGGCTTGGCTAAAGAGGTTGGAGGAGATTTGGGCACTCCAAGTGCTCCTCCAATTATGGTAAATGTGGAAGAAGGAAAGAGTTCTACGTTTGAGCCAGAAAATGAAGAAACTGTTGTCAGGGTTTCCGAGTCAGAAGAAACAGATATTTTTGATAGAAGCAGAGAGGGTTCAGTTGAGCAAACTTCACAATCTATGCATACCACTGATTTTGTTGAAAGGTATTGAATTCTTAGATAATTAGGTAGTTTAAAACTTCATATTTCATTGTTATTATTTATTTAGTTACCCTTGATATTTATTGAATCCTTGATATTTTTTTTATACTATCACTGATTTGTCAATGCAGAAAGGAGACATTGGTCCGAGAAAAAGAAGCAGCAATGCCTTATTGGCAGACAAGCTCAATGGATCCATCAACTTACTATAACACAAGGTATGATTGTGAGGAGATTGTTATTTGATAGCTGGCCTCCTGTTTGTTACACGCATTCTAATAACAGACCCTTTGTACCAGTGAATGGTTGAACCAGGATACCATGTTGGAATTATATATTGCTGTCATCATTGTGCCTTTTTCTTCTAAGATGCAATATGGATGATCATTTAAAGAAGTAAATCTCTTCCATATACACATGTCCAAATGAGTTATTTTCTTATTCATTAATCGTGTCGCACTGTCAATAGCCTTGGCAGACCAAAATAGCTTATGATTCAGCATCTGCTTACATACTGGGGCTGTTATGACCGTTTCCAAATACTAGATTTAAATTTGTCTGAACTGTGCACTATGGCTGTTCACTTGAAAAATTTTGTTAATTAGTCCAACACATTTCCATAATTTAGAATTCTCAACCTTGAAATGACTTCCTTTTGCATCTACATGAATAGATGAAATAGTTTCTTATGCCTTATCTTTGTAATTTTTTGCAGTGGTCAATATGCTTGGCAAACCCTAATAGCTTATGATGCATGTATCCGCTTATGTCTATATGCATGGGCTAGGGGTTGCACTGAGGCTCCTGAGTTTCTGCGAGACGAATGTCTACTTCTCCGAAGTGCTTTTGGGTGGGCTTTTTATTCCTGTATTCTATGCTATACAGATTCTAGCATCGCTGTTGGGAGATAGTACTCCACATTATAATAGTCTTTCTTTCTTTTTTCATCCATCCCAAAACATAGACAATTTCATTTTTAAGAATACACTTATTTGTTAGTTTTCTATATTATACCCATTTTTAGTTTGCATCCCTACAAACATTATGAAATGTGATATTGAAAAACTACAACAACCATCACCATTCGTGTTGTATTTCTAAATGACAACTTGATTAGCAAGTATTATTAAGCTTTATTAGCCATCTAATAATACAAAAGGGTACTGTAGGAAAAAGCATAACTTTAACCATAAAAAGAAATATAAGTGAAAATAATTGCAAGCTTATCATAATGGGATGGAGGGAGTAAATTCTTTTAGGTTAATGCAGCTCTAAATGCACTTTATTGCTTTGCTTCATAGATTACACAAATTTTTGCTGCAACCACGAGGTGTACAACCAACAGAAGTAAGAACTGCTAAGAATGCTGAACAAAATGTTCCTTTGAAAATAAAGAAGGTAGTCGGGAAGATGCGAGTGGAAGGTAAGATTCTTAAGCATATATATCTGCACCTGAACTACATGAAGAAAATTGATAGTAAAACTGACCAATCAGATTTGCATTCATGCTCTACCTACTATAAATGCTGCCATTAACTTGAAAAATCTTTCTTAAATAGACTGATTAAATTGGCTTTTCTTTTGAATTCTATTGAAGTTATATACCTGTCCACAAATATAAACTTATTATTTCTCATGATACATTTTTTAAGAAAGAATGTTGTTAATGTGCCTAAATAATAGTAAAGCATTGGATATTTAATTATAATGCCCTTACAATTTGTATTTCCAATGCTCTTTCTTCATTAATTGTAAGGGTAAAGTTAGAAAATATTAATTAATATTTAATGAAATTTATATTTGTGGACGGAAGAAGTACATTTTTATACTTTGGCATAAAAATAATAATGGATGGAAGAAAGTCTATGATCAACATAGAAAAGTATTAAGGCTCTATCAAATAGTAGATTTTCTTTAAACTTGTTTCAGTAATTTAACTAATGAGACCTTTTTGCTATTGACAGTAAAGAAACTTCGAATAATCCCTAGGCGAAAACTTAAGAGTACATATTCTCAGCGGAGTGCAGTTTATATGGAAGTGGGGAAAGAGTATGTCCGTCATGTTTCATCATTAGTGAAAACTGGCATGAAATCTCTTAAACTAGCTCCATTTTCAGTGACTTCAGAAGGTTAGTGCTCCCTACAACGAATAAGTTGCTTGCTTTTATTAGTTTGTATGTATAAGTTGTAATAGAAACTTTCTCAAGCACGATGCTTTGATTAGTTGTTTTAAATCTCACATCAATCATTACTTGTTGTGATAATTGACTTTTTATTGATTTTTTCTTAAAAAATAGCTAAATCCTTCTAATTGACAATGAAAATTATCTTTCACTAAATAAATAATAAAAAAGGTTTGCTGTATTTGCAGAGCAGTTGTCCTGCTTATTCCAACTGAAGAGCGCCAGTGAAGATACTCAAGTTGAATCTGGTTCTACCATTTGCTTGCACCCGGGAAGTGGAGAATATCATGTCTTGTAAGTTTGTATCTTCCTTTTTCATTTGCTATACTGGTAATCACTTCGGCAGCCAATAAATTTTTGGCACTTGTATAGTTGTAAATAATATGAGATGATATCTGCTTGAACCTCCAGCTTAAGAGATTAATATATGATAATATCTGCTCAGATCAGATAGTAAATATTGATTAATATATGATATTTAGTAAGAAATGGACCACATATGGCCAAGAGATTCTTTGCTTTTACTCCTATGTGCACTTCAATTTGACAAAATTACATCATATATTTCCATGATGGAATGAGGGTCTTATATATCCTTGTCATGCCACTGTGGATGGAAAATCTTACTAATGAATTCAATTCAGTTTTCCAGAGAGTGAAGGAGATGCTCTTTTAGTAGAAGTCCAGGATGCAAAAAAAGCAGTTCAAGGTCGAGCCACAATTCAAATTTCATCCCTGAATGATAATCCTGTAAGTAAATTTTCTTGTATCTTCTAATTATCCAGTGCATATACAGACTCACACACGTAATGGGACCCTACCTCTTCTTAGTATCTGATTGTCCATTTTCTGCAGAGTGATAGAATTCGGTGGTGGCCTTTATTGCATGATGATCAAGAATGTGTTGGGAAGATACAGCTCTCAATTGGTAGTACAATTACATTTGATGAGACAAACAATATAAAGGTTTTGTTTCTTCCAACTCTAATTATAGTTCAAGTTCCAGGCCCAGTTTTAATGGATCCATCATCCATGAAGTTATTTTATTGAAAATTTGAGGGGTTAAAGATAAGATCTATGGCTAGACTACCAATGTAGCTATTTTTTATTAATTTCCTTTTCAAATTTAACAATGATCCGAAACTACTTAACAAATTCTTAATTGCGAATTGGGTTGGTGCATGATCATTTGCTTTTCATCACTTAGCTGGTATTTTTATGATTTGCTGTGTGTGATGTGTGTAAATATAGTAATATCCTGAGTTTTTAATCTTTGTATCATACTATATACAGAGTGGTGCTGTTGTGGAAACTCTGGCTTATGATCTATTATTAGAGGCTGCTATGCGTGCACAACATTTTCATTCCCGAAATTTGCGATTGCATGGACCTTGGAAGTGGCTGTTGACTGAATTTGCAGACTATTATGGTGTTTCTGATTCATATACCAAGTTGAGGTATTGCACAGTAAACTCAATTTAGCTTGGCAATTCATTTTATTCTTTTATTCTTTCTATTTTTTTCAGTATCTTCACTTCTCAAGTTTTCTTTATTTCTTACAGATTTCTTTCTCATATCATGAATGTGGCCACTCCAACCAAAGGCTGCCTAGAGCTCATCTATGAGTTACTTGTACCCATTATAAAGGCTAGGGGGGAGAAAATTTTGACTAGACAAGAGGTAGGTCTTCCAACTTCCAGATGAATCCCTTGCCTTTCAAATATTGCTTTTCCTTCAGGCAGTCAATGATGGATGTAAAATTTAATAAAATTGGTCCTCTTGGAATATGAATTAAAACTTTCATCTTTCATTTCATGGGACTCCATACTAGAGAATGAGAGAATATATTTATGATCAAGAATAAAAATGAACCATTGTTAGGGACATCGATTATGATAACCACCACATATGAATCATATTTCCTAAAGAAAGAAAGTGGCCACTAGTGCAGGGGATTGAGCCAGAGTTCAAAATTAAGGAGTGGCTAAAAAAGAATTTCCAAATGTAGAGAGGGTTAAGTCTTTTCTAAAAGAATTCCCTACTTTTTAAAGTACCATATCAACCGCACGTATGAGTTTGGCTATGATAGACACTGATTTTATTCTTACTTATGGACCACATGAACCACATGTATGTTTTTGACCGTGAGAGACGCTGATTTTATTCTTATGGAAATTGAACAACGTTTCTTCTTACTTGCATTTCTTGATTAACGAAGCTCTTCTCTGTTCATTCAATGTTTTTTTTTTTTTCCAGAATTTAAGGGAATGGCTCTTAATGTTTGTATAATACTGTTGCAGAAAAGTTTACTGTTAGACTGTGAAACACAAATTGAGAGTCTCTTGGCAAATGTTTTTGAGAATTACAAGTCTTTGGACGAAGACTCCTCCACAGGATTGGCAGATCTATTTGGTCCCGTACAAGAGTCTGCTGCACCAGCTTTAGCTCCAGCTGTTGAAGTGTACACCCTTCTTCATGATATACTGTCTCAAGATGCACAGACCATGTTAAGAAACTATTTGCAGGTTAGCTAAATACGAGATCATTGCACTCAACAAAACAAGCCTGCCACTTCAAGTGATACACCTTCAAATTCCAATGATTAGTATTCTCTATCTGCCAATTAGTTTGCATAGTCTACATTTTACATGCATACATGATAATTATTATTGATGCTTTAGTTTTGGTACTGGGTCAGTTGGCTTCGCAATTCCGACCCATGGTTCATGTAGTTTCCTTCTCTCTCTCTTTTTTTATTTTATTTTATGCTAGTAATTCTTTACAGGCGGCGGCTAAGAAGAGGTGTCGAAAGCACATGATAGAAACTGATGAGTTTGTGTCTAGCAACTCAGAAGGTTTCCTCATGGATTCCATTACCATCTCAACGGCTTATTTGAAAATGAAGAATCTGTGCATAGCTGTTGGTAAAGAGATTCAAGCAGACATAAAGATCCACAACCAGCATGTATTTCCAAGGTACCTCCACCTTCATCTATGAAGCATTTTCTGTAACCAACAACATTATGTCTCAGGAGACATACAACAGAAAACTCATGAAACCTAATGTATTAGTAAATAACTAAAATGGCAAAACCAAACCCGTTTGTGATCCACTACTTTTTACACGATGACTTTCTTATTTTTTTTTTCCCCCTGAAGGATTTCACAGAATGAATTTGATTTGAATTCAATGTTTTACCTCTTCTTCAACTGATGATCCATTTTGTATGGAACTCTTTTGGATTAGTTACAAATGTCAGTGCTGGTAACTGATACATGTTAAAATGATATCTGATGTATCTTCTTTGTCTCTTTCAGTTCCATTGACTTGTCGAATATCGCATCCGCTGTTTACAGCACCGAGTTGTGCAATAGGCTCAGAAGTTTCCTCTCTGCCTGGCCCCCATCTAGCCCACAACCGCATGTAAATGAACTTCTGACAGCAATTGCTGACTTTCAACGCGATCTTGAGCTGTGGAATATCAGGTTTCTTATACAAAGACAATCCTAGAACCATCTTGAATCAAAACTAGAATCACCTATCGTGTATAAAACAACAGCATTTTGACATGCTAATCTTTTGTTTGTTTCAGCCCAGTGCAAGGTGGCGTAGACTCAAGGAGCTTGTTCCATAGTTACATAATGGTGTGGGTGCAGGATATGCAACTCGGCTTACTTGAGCAATGCAAAGCAGAAAAGGTGCCATGGGCTGGAGTAACAACAAATCATTGCACCTCTCCATTTGCTGAAGAAATGTATGAGAAAATTAAGGATTCCCTTGTTGAGTATGAAGTGGTGATCAATCGTTGGCCTCAGTATTCGTTAATTTTGGAAAATGTGAGCATCTCTCTTTTTCCAGTAAAATACACATGAATGATTGCACTTCAGGCCCAAGTTTAGATAATGTAAAATGGTTTTTCTCTTGTTCTTGAAGGCTGTTGCTGATGTGGAAAGAGCGATTGTTAAGGCGTTGGAAAAACAATATAATGACGTCTTAACTCCTTTGAAAGATAGCATTCCTAAGAGACTTAACATGCAAGTCCAAAAACTGACCCGAAGACAGTCAACAGCACTCTATTCAGTACCTAATCAAGTGAGTCATTTACTTAATATGCATCTCTACTTCTCTTTCACTCTCTACATATATCTTAGCTTACATGATTTTTCCTGCGGCAGCTGGGTATTTTTATGAATACCATCAAGAGAATTTTGGATGTGTTACATTGTAGAGTAGAGGACATCTTGAAGTCTTGGGCATCCTATCTTCCGGTCATGGGAGATAGAAAGTCACTCTTTGGAGAGCAGATGAATGGCATTACAGTTCTGTTGAGGACAAAATACAAAAATTACTTGCAGGCAACAGTTGAAAAACTTGTTAACAATGTAAGCTCTATCTTTTTTCCACTGCAGTTCTACCAAGCTGCAAGAGTTATTTGAATAAGTAAAAATAATCATAGTTGTGGGTAAATAATTGTTTCAGACGCAAGCTAACCGGAGCACAAGGCTAAAAAGGATTCTGGAGGAAATAAGAGAAGAAGATGGAGAGGCTGAAATCCGGGAAAGAATGCAGATGCTGAGTTCACAGCTCATTGAGTGTATATCCAACTTGCATGATGTGTTTACCAGTAGGATATTTGTTGCAGCCTGTCGTGGATTATGGGATGGGATGGGTCAGGTAATAATAAAACCTCCTGTTTACTACTACTATTACTAAAAAAAAAAAATCTCTTATGTTTACTTGGAATTCCCTTATCTAAATTGCATCATCTTCCCACCCAGATTGTGTTGAAGTTTCTTGAAGGAAGGAAAGAAAACAGGGTGTGGTATAATGGCTCTTGCTATGCTCTTGGGGTAGGTATCATTTATCATATTATCAAATTATTAGTTTTTATTTCTTTTGAAATAAGCATCCATTCTCTTCTAAGTCAAAAAACAGAAAAATGAAATGTGTCCAAATATCTAGGAAAATCCAAAGTTACGCAATTTATAAGGTTTCATTGAAGATTTTTTTATTTTTCTCTTATTCTTAGCAATTACTTATTTATATAATTAAAGGCATTAAACAAAATTTTTTTTATTACTGATTAACGAGTATCTAAAACGAGTTGGGTTGTATGTGAAAAGAAAAGAAAATTCAACTCCAAGTATTGTCTAGACATGATGAGTATGTTTTTAAATGAATGCACACACAACTTTGGTTCGGAACAATTTTATTGGTTCCCTTGTAAAGAAGCAGTATTTTTGTGAGCAATTTGATATGTAGCCGTTAAAGAATTTTATTACATCAAAAGTAATCTATAATCATTTTTGTTTAGATTCTGGACGACACGTTTGCTTCCCAGATGCAGAGACTATTGGGAAATTCATTACAAGAGAAGGATATAGAGCCCCCTCGTTCTGTCATTGAAGCTCGCTCCATTCTTTGCAGGGACACTGCAAATGCAGCAGATGCTTCTACCTACTTCTATGTTTGATGCTTCTCCAGAATCCACACTCACCTGCTCTTCTGTTCATACATAAATGCATACTCAATATATATATATATATATATATAAAATACAACTTAGTGTAGGTATATAAATCTATATATTCCATTAATTCATTGTGTAGTTAGTATATTATTGTCCCCGCAATTTTTGCCGTATTCATATAGTTTTTACAGTGTATTGCCCAAAAGAATAGAAGAGGTTATCTAAAGTTTCATTCTTGCATTTCTTTTTTTTTTTGTCATTCACACGACTTTGAATTAAGGATGCGTTTTAACTTTTCCAAGGAAAAAAAAATCAAACTGAAGAGATCTGCAAATTCCAGAAGTAAAGAACAAAACTGTTTAAAAATTCCCAGCATTCTGACAAAGCAACAAAAAGCTAGTTTGTCAATCAAGTCAAAAGCAGTGCACATTTGCAGCATTTGAAACTCAACCACAATTGAAATGACTCCTGATACTTAAAGCACTACTAGCTGGGATAAAATATTATGTGCAACTCTGAGAAAAGATAAAATATGTAATTTTTAGCCACTCCAACCGCTGGATCATTCAAGTCCTTTTCCCTGCTGGATTTGTTGAAGAAGAGCAGCTGCCAGCTGTAATGTTGCTTGCAGACGCTTTTGTGGATCTGAGTCAGATTCTTCTTGTGTACCAGAACTTTGCATCTGAGGATTACCTGAAGCCACTTCTGCAACCTCTCTTTGAACTGGGGCTGAAACTGCTTGCAGTTGACCGAACTGAGACGATGAACTCTCAGGACCTGCCTGATTACTCTGTAGACTATGATTTTGTGCTGCTCTTAACTGGCTCTCCAACTGATTCATTGTGCTTGACTGCCTGATGTCTTCCCCTACTGGTATATTTGGATTGCTCCCTGATTGTCGTTGCTGCCCAAGAAGAGATGACGCCAACTGGGCAAGCTGTTGTGGTTGCAGGCCAGCAATAGGCAAAGACAAAGGAACTGGAGATTTGTTTTCATGAACTGGTGGCATGCCATTTGCAGATAATGGGTTACTTTGCATGCCAGCTGGATAATTTGATAAGCCATCATCTAGCACTGTCCTTGGTATGATGGGGTGATGATCCTGGACAACAGGATCAATTGCAGTATTGGATACTTGCAATGGTGCATTGCTGTTACCAGGTGGATGTTGAGGAGACCGATTAGGTGCAGTCATCAGGTTCCGTTGCTGGAGTGGATAATCGTGTCTACTATCATTGTGAGTATCAGATATCCTTCTCATACCTGTGTCCCTCAGAAAAGATGGATCACTTCCTGATCTGACTGGGTCTCCAAACGGAGATGCAACTGAAGGAAAATGACCTGATGAAGTGGGTGGCTTCGCATATGGTGCATCCCCATGAAAGGGCAACAAATTTGTCTCCCTTTTATCGTTTGGATGGTGATAAGGGCCGAAATTTGAACCAGGAAGCTCTAACCTCAAAACAACACCAGAAATACACAGTTTCCCTGGAACTCTCAATACTCTCTCTGAGAAATCAGATGGAGGTACAAGAAACAAAGTGGTTTTATCATCCAATTTAGCAACTGCAGCACGCTGCTTCTCACCAAGATAATTCATGAATTCATTATAGAATCCAATGTCAGCATCACTAGCAGGGGCAAAGAAAACAACCCAGGCAGAGGCTGCTTGATAGTAGTGCTTTGCAAGCATGTCTAGACCAGTCCTTGCTGTGCAATCCAGAAAATCAGGCCTGGAGCATAAACATCAACTTAAATAGTGAATTTCAGATTAGGAATCCAGCAAATCTGGTAAAATGAACAAGTATCAAACTGTACAATATTTGATCACCAAAAGATGCCCTGCATGTTTATCTTCAAAAACATCTAAAGGAAATTCATCATCTCTGCAAATGATTTTTAAATGAAATTTCTCTGTTATTCTAAAATATCATATTTCATACTATTGCAAATCAAATGAAAACAAAACGTAAAGGTTTATACACACAAACACACCCAAAAGGTGAAACATCACTGCACAAAAGGCAGCCAATCATGCACTCTGTGCAGGATGCATGATACAAATCAATGCAGGAAATGAGTTGCCTCGTATGCCAATGCCAGTCATGCAGAACAAAATGGAACCTTTATTTCCTGGATATCTCAGTGACCTAAATGCACCTGTTTTGCAGGTCAAATATACAAAAATAAAAAAGAAATACTAGACATTAATACATTAAAGGAGAAGGGCAAGGCTGCCTATCAAACATGAAAAATCAAAAGGTATCATAGTGACCAATCAACAGTCGAAAGAGATATTCAGTGCTTACAACATGATGTCCAAAGCTTTTCCTACAGGGAATCCACGTGCATGACATACAGGAGTTCCACCCTTTGCTATAGTTCCTTCCCATTTCCACAACTTTAAAGCAGGTTGCTCCAGTTCAGGAGTGAATTTTTTCCTCTCAACAGGATTTGCAGGCATAGGACCAAAGCCAGTCTGGAAATTTTCATACGATGGTTTCCAGTGGTCCCTCCTTTCTCCATGATGAAGAGGTGAAGTGATTAGGTGATCAGAGTTTGGTTTATATCCGTAGTTCTTATCCAACACCTCAGATTGAGGAAAATCAGTGAATGCTCTTGGAAAAGCACGTTTCTCCATTTCTAGGTCGGAGAAAGGATACTCTGGAAGCTCTTTGTCAGGAGGAAAGGAACCAGTCTTCAATTTCTTGGCTCCATGAAAGAGATAGGACTCTTCTGGCAGGTCCCATGGTTCTTCATACAATGAAGACTTTTGAGGAAACCTCTGCCCAAATTCATCAAAGTGTGGGCCCCTTTCTCTCCTAGGACTGCTGCCACGGCGTTCATAAATATCTAGAGGTCCTCGTTCATCCCCAAACCTCCACTTATCTAATGCATCACTTCCACCAGCATATAATCCACCTTTCCTGTCAAAGCCATAGACATCCAGATCTGGATCTAAATTTGACCTTAAACGAGGAGATCTGATACTGGAGCCTGCAGTTATATTTCCAAAATTTCTATCCTGCCGAGAGTTCTCAGAAGCTCCTGAATGACCATTTGACTTTACATGTGGAGAGAGACTCCTTCCACCACTCGATGAGCCAGCTTCACTCTTGGCAAAACAAATATGAACTCGGGGATTTCCGAATAATTTTCCCTGTAGGGTTTCCTTCGCCTTGCAAGCTGAAATTAGATTCCTAAACCGAACAAAAGCATAACTACGACCTGGAAATACGGTTATCTTTTCAATCTCGCCAAATGGTGAAAAAGCCTTTTTTAAGATTATTTCATCTACTTTCAGTAAGGCGGGAAAGCCTATCCATAACACTTCACTAGGTTCTGCATTTTTATCACTTATCTTGGATCTGTCAGCATATGCAGTGTCAAGGCCACCAGCACTACGCAATCTAGAATCCCTTGGTGAGAAAGGGGATCCTTTTGATCCAGAGCGTTGTTCATCACGCCGTGGCAAGTAATCTTCATCACGTGATGCTGCTGAGGACTTCTCCTGAGATAAGAATCTCACCAAGGTGAGAGAAGACCAATCCACACTTTTAAATAGTCAAATTTTAGTTCAATTTCTATTTGAAATTAATAAAAAAAAAAAAGGAATAAATTGCAGGCCAACTTTCACTGCGAGTTGTTGACAGAGCTAGGCACTACCAATTGCAATCTTGAAAATACTATGAAGTATATTCCACTAAATATCTGCTCAAGAATAGATCTTAATAATTTTACAAACCCTACTGATAGTCTTGGTAATTATTAATGAAACCCTCTTGATAAATGATGCTAAAGACAATGAAGAATAACCAATTCATGCCTCAATATCTCGGACTCAATGTCCCAACTATTTTGCTTGCCATTTCTCCCAACCAATGATAAATTCCACAGCCATCATAAGTAAAGCATTTTATAGCCTCAAAGTTGCAATTACTTTCAAAACTAATTTTATTCTAATTTATTAAGCAACAAACAATCTAATCTTCAAGTGTATATAAAAGATTAACCAAATATGAACATCTGGAACAACAAATGACTGGAAAGTTTAAAGTAAGAACAAAACTTTTTTTTACCAGAATTTAGGCAAACCAGATAATACTTGTTCTTTGAGTTTATTTTATTACAAATATCACTTTATATTTTAGACTTAAAGAACTCTTTATTGTCAGCCTAGGGAATATAACAGAAACTAGATTAAATGATAACAGGAAAGTAGTGTGACCACGCATTGATCCACCAACATACACCCCTTACATTCTTTATATAGACATAACTCATGTTCCATCAATATCAAGAAATCAAGAAAGATAATAAAATAAGGTTAACCCTATTTCCTAGGCGGATTTTGTTAATGACAGAGCAAGTAATTTTTATTAACACTATACTGAGCTAAATACCCTTAGCCAATCAAACAGATGTTTAACCGCATGTTAAACATAAATCTCTCCGGTAAGAATAAACCCTACTGGCCACATATTCTAAACCAATCATTCCATTTCTTAATCAAAGACAACGGAAGAAGAAAAATACATGAACTTTACGGTTAGGAACTCGCTATCATTGAAGAAAAAGTATCTGTTTTTAAGATAAATTTAATTAGTTTTATCTATTAATTGCTATTCACATTAAACTATATGCAGCAACACGCGACAATGACAAATATCAAAGCACTCAAACGAAAACACCATGAATGTGGATCTTTTGAAATCAAAACTGCCTTTTCTGTTTCTACTCTTGGCCTCTCTTTATTCCGTCTCTGGTCTTGTAAAGAAATCAAACCCACAATAAAATCTCAATTAAATGAAAAACTATAAACTCACAATACCGAATTCAACATAAGTATAAAGAAACAACAAAGTTCAAGAATAAAAATAAGATTGAGAGAATTTTCTTGCCAATTTTCTGCCCCCTCTTCCATATTTGAGAAACAACACAAATGAGAGAAAAGAGGGTGAAATGTCTAGTTAACGGAGTTAAACATTTGTTTGAGTGACTAAGGGCAATTAGGTCAACATAGTGTTAATAAAAATTATTTGCTCTATCGGTAACAAAATTCTCTGGAAATAGTGTTACCCTAAAATAATCTTCATGTTCCTAAAATTTTCTAATTTACCCTTAACCTTTTCCACTCTTGATGCAATTTTGTACTTCTCTCCCCTACTATTAAGGGTATATTAAAGGTTATGTGGAGGTTTGTGCCTTGTGGGGACTAGAATCTAAACCATCATATTACCATGAAAAAAATTCCTTGTCCTTCAAAACTTCCTTCCAAACAACTTTAGCTTACCTGACCTGATGTTACCCCAACAAACCTCCAAATAATTTTTATCCAAACAAAGGGTAAATATCCAAGGTTCTGAACTGCAGATGATAATAGAGGTACTTTCCTTGACATGACCTGAGAAGCACTGTGCAGCCATGCCTAACTCATTTATAAAGACGTTCAAATATTCAACTCACCAAAACCATACCCTAGTGATAATCTCAAACGCAAGAACATGTACTTACTCCCACTACTGTAAGCTTCATCAAGCAGACTGGTCAGTGAGTAACAATCCCTAAACATCCATAGTCCTAGCCTTTCTCCCACAATGAGGTATCACAACTACCAACATGGTTTCAAAATCAGAAAGCCTGTACTCAACACCATGAGGCTATGATCCAAGCATTTCATTTCTCCTATGAATAACCATGGCATGGCTATTGAAAAGACATGCACAAGTATGAAATTTCCCGCCTGGAAAACAGGCACAATGTCCGTGGAAACTGCAAAGTTGTACATATAGCAGATAGAAATATGCTCCACATTGGTATTAGGACTGTCCACACTTCATATCTTTTGCCAAACAAAACAACATATACATCTACTTTAAAATAATCAATTTGATCACAACATACTTTATTTCTCCTGTTAATCAACCCAACAAAATTTTGAAAGACAAATTGACATACCATAAATTTTGAGCACTCGGGGAGCTGGATCTATGAATTAGCAAACAAACAAATTGCCAGTACATGATAACAGTTGGTTTCCACCACTTCAAATGAGCATGTGATGACTATGAATAATTGTGGGGAAGCCACTGAGGCATAACAAGTTAATGTAATAAGTTATTTGACAATATTTATCTATATCACCGACGTGTCTCCATTAATCTAAAATTCACTTAAATTGAAAGGTGAGACTTAAATTGAACTAAACTAATACGTTATTTGGCCGTTAAATAACTTTGCATTTTACAATTTTAGAATGCATATGATCCAAGATTCAAAATTCAGCACTTAGATATTCAACCCATTTATAGTGTTACCACCATTAAATGAAATGAAAACCTTTGGTTTGAAGACTAATCATCTCAATCTATGCAAGATTAATGTAACCAAATTATCATTTTTTATGAGTTGATTGTGGTGCTCAAATAGGCATGGAAGGATCTGTTACCTTGTCCAAAACAATTGCTCTGTTAGATTTGCAGAGAAAATTACAAAATAGATTAAGCCTTAAGGATAAACTGTAATTGTCAGATAGTGAAGAGTCCGACATCCCTGGTTCAAAAATAGTATTTGCTGATGCAAAGCAAGTTCATGTGCATCAAATAGAAAGGGCACAGCAATTAATAATTGCAGCTAATGAGGGTGTTGCATTAAGAAATTGACGAGAACACATTGCTATAGAAAAAATGTATAAATTAAATGATGTTAATGCGCATACAGATCTGTTAGTCAACAGAAAGAGTAAAACATGGTGAATCATATTTAGTTGATCCAAGAAAAAAAATTCCAGTGCTCATTTCAGGGGATTTTGCTTCTTCCTGATCTTATTTTTCAGGGTGATGAGACTTTTCTTTTCAATTTGAAATTTCATTATTTATTATTGATCTTATTTTTCAGGGTGATGAGACTTTTCTTTTCAATCTGAAATTTCATTGTTTACTATTGTTCTTTTCAATGGATAAGAGTAGAGGATCCATGCAGCCGACCTCAACTAGTTTGGAACTAAGGTTTTGTTGTTATTATTGATTATTGTTCTTTTCAAACTAATTTATAATTCAATGTTCTCCCTCTGTACCCTGCTGCTTTAAATTTTAGCTTCAGACATATTAGCATACGAGCATATATATTGGAAAATTGTATAAGAAGTACAATGCTTTAGTTAACATCCCTTCAAGAACAGAACTGAACTTTGGGTTTCCACAGTCTAAAGGATTGATAGATTTGCATTCACCCTAATTTAATGGTTGAAGGTGAAAACCGATCACTGTAGTAGATACCTATTAGTGTATTATTATCTGTTATTATTCTTTTTGAAGTAATCTAAAATTCATATGTTCTCCCTCTATTTCCTGCTACTTAAAAATTTAACTTCAGGGAACTTATCATATGAGCATTGAAGGTATGAGATTGTATAGGAAGTGCAATGCTTTCTTGATCACTCCTTCAAGCAAAGAACTGAACTTTGATTATTCAAGATTCCGAAAAATTACAACAGATTTAGGCCATGAAATCTCAGGAACAAAGTGTCCAGCCCAGAAAAAGTGTAAGCCACTTCAATTAGCATCCCTAGGATAAACAAATTGCTGTAGATATGGGATACAAAGCTGTCGAAATATGAACCGGAATGGAAATGAAATTGAAACTTGAATGCTTTCGGGGAGATTATGGCATGACTCTTAGCTGCTGTCACTTGAGCAAATCAAAATTAGAAACCTTAATTAATTCAATTGCTTTTGCTATGTGGTGTTTTACTTTCAAAGTACCTCACAGTTACTGCACCTTTTGCAATGGTGTGACAGAGTTTTCATATGTAATGCCATTTACGCAAAACCCATTACGCCTAAAGTTTTTCAGCCATCAATTACAAATGAAATTTTAGAGCACATATTTTGAATTATTATAGCATGAAGTTTGATGTAGCAGCATTTTGCTTAATTGAAAGGAATTCAGCCATACATATTTCATGGTCGTGGAGCATCCTGCTATACGTGGTATATAATATAACCAATCAAGTACTTAATATTTTTAATGTCTAGATCAGTGGTGTTCTATAATTCTGATCAATATGGGGAGCTAAACTCAAGTTCTGGTAATGCAATTGTGCAATTAAATTGTAAATATGGCTAGAAGACAATCAATTGAATTGAACTCGTATAACAGATACAAGATACTACAAGAAAGATGATTATGAGGAAATAAACAGAAAAAGGTGGGGGCAAAACTAACCGCCTTAGCAAATTCAATTCTAAGTGGGTTGCCAGCGAGTGGAAAACCCTGGAGAGCTTTCATCGCCTCAATTGCATCATCTTCGTTCTTAAAATTAATAAAAGCATAGCTTCGGTTTGGCTGGAAAGCCACAGTATCTAACTCCCCAAACTGCAAAAATTGATCAGTCAAATCATTTTCCATTATACTGTGAGACAAATTGCCGACCCATAGATGCCTTGATGGCGGATTATTCCCTCGCTTACTAGAACTAACACTATCTTCATAGCGAGAACTAGAGGAAGACCCGAAGTCTCTTCGAGATCGGTCTCTACCTCCACCACCGATTCCTCGGGTAGCCTAAACACATAAATATATCAAGGAATTAAAAAGCATAAAATAGTGGAAGTTTGAGATTTAGTAGAAGTAACGGAAAGAGACTGACCATTCGACGCTGGTTCGCAGGTGCCGATGAAAGTGGAACGGTGGAGTTAGAAGATAAGGCTGTACAAGTGAAAGAAGAGGATTTAGGCGTGGAGATAAAGAGTTGGGGACCGAATCCAAATCCCTGATGCTGAAAGGACGAAAATTAATTCGTTCAGGATTTTATTTTAGGGTTTGCATCACGGCGCGGACGTGCTCAAAATAAAGTTCAAATGGTTTGAACCGTAGAGGACCGGAACCGAGAGAATAAAAAACCGGAACTATTAACCACCAAAACTCATATACAGTTTGGCTCCAATTCTATCTTCATAGTGATGAACAAATAGAGGAGTACAAACATTCCATAAAATTGTTAAATTTAATTGTTTGTTTAATGAAAAGAAATAAGAGAATTTATGAAATTTTAATTCAATATAGGATTTATATCGTTAAATTCTACCTTTTATTATTAAAAAAAATGGACAACATTCCATCTAATTCACATTATATAAATTATCAATCAAAACAGCCACATAATTTTAATTTCATTTAGCATGTGAAATGTCATCAATTTCATTATTTTATTATTTAATATTACATAAATAATTAAATTTTATTTTTAAAAAATATAAAATTATTAAATTTTATTTTAAAAAATTATCAATGGATTCTTTATTAAAATCCAAACATAGATGGCATATTACATTACATGGATTCTACGAATTTGAATTCCATTAAACACACTGGCAGAATTTATGAGAAGGTAATGGTTTGGAATTGAAGGCTGAACCGGCAGTTTTATCCATTCAGAATTAACAATTTCATCCAATTCCAGCAAAAAATTGACAAAAATACCGCCCTTCCAACCACCGCAAATATGGCGCAAATAAGGAAAATAAATATTATTGAACATTTTAAATGTGGAACAATTTTATTTCATCAACTCACGCCAATATTTATGTTCTTTCCACTACAACTCTTATTATGTACTTGCAATTTCTTTAATCTCTAATCCATCATCATAATATATTTACTTTCTTTATCTCTCAATTGCAAATAATTTTCCATTAATATACTAGGATTAATTTCACTTATTTTTCAAAAAGAAATCAATAAATCTGATACATTTTCTCCGTAAATTTTAATTTTAAAAAAAAAAACTCCTAAGAACTACTTGAAAATCCGCTCAAAACTATTACTCAGAGAATTGTTGAAAAAGACGATTTTAGAACTATGGCCAAAAGCATCTTACAGTGGTTCGGTTAAAATTCCAACTTTTCTATAATTATGAGTAGGTTCTTTTCATAACTATAACCTAGCTAAAAGGTGTCATGCCAAAGTACACATGTTAAATTAAATATGTAACGTCGATTATTATTATAAAGCTGTCAAGAGCAGCCTCTCTATGCTTATTTACCCAACTAAAAAAACAATGGCATTTAAATCTTTTTAGTTGGTTGGCTTTAACTCGACCAGCGTATGTCGAGCTTATATATTGATTTCGATGTTATGTAACCCTAATTTCACGATGTGGAACATTGTACTAAATAATAATTAAATTATCCAAATACTATATTTAATTTCGTAAATACTAGCATTATTTTATATGCATTACACGTGTCTATTCGTGTTATCTATTTATTATTTTGAGCTTGTAATATTCTTAAATATTATATATTTTTTATGACATTATTTATTTTATAATTTTATTTTTAAAATACTATTTTTATATTATAAGTCTATAATTTGTTTAAGATAATATTTGTATTCATTCAAACCATAAAATTATCTTTACATTATGAATATAAAAATATATTAACTGAGACTTGAAATACAAATAATTTGTAATTCTAAAGAATATTTAATTTGATAGTATCATATTAAGCAAATATATTTTCTATATAATATTAATTTTAAAAATATTTACGAAATTAAAATAATATTCCACAATAAAAACATATAAATTTAAGTAAAAATTATGAATATGAATTAAAATAGTATTTCGTATTGAAAAGTAATATTTCATGGATTTTTTTTTTTTTAAAACATAATCTTTGCTGGATTATACTTTATAATTTAAGATAAGAATCAATATGATTAAGTAATATTTTTTTTTAAATAATGTGCATTTTCAAAAATAATTTACTACAAATGGAATCCAAAGTGTTGCAACTACCAAAAAGAAATTAAAATAAAGATGAAAAATGGAAAAATTAAATAAAGAAAAAATTCTCAGCCATGGAGCATCAGACAGCTTTAATAAAATTCCCAACTTACTCATCTTCTTATTAACCTTTCTTTTTATTACTACAAGGGTTAGTATTCTCTCATCTTTTTTTTAAGTCGATTTCTTTCATATTCACTTTACTAATGATCCTACACTAACCTTTCCAAGAAACAATACTAAAGCCTATATATCTACTCATCTTCTACACACCAACAAGCAATCCACTCGTAGCTACCATGCCAAATCAAATAAGGTATGCAGTTGACATTGTAAAATGTGCAGTATTTCAACTTGCAAAAAATGATTTCCATCTCAGCTAAACACCTCATTTACAAAACCACACATTTTTTTATGTCAATGGAAGTCTCGAGCATACATACACTCCTGGTTCGTTCTATGAAGCAGGTTCTGGCGCATTTGCTGCAGAATTAGGGTCTATATGTACAAAGAAACTTGCAGCAACTATAAGGTAGCAGAGGATGAGCATTAATCCTTTGAAGTAATTAGAAGTTCCTTCCTGCAAAAGAAATATGTAAAGAACAAGCCTTAATACAATATTAACCTGCAACACACATCATATAGAAAGATAAATTTGTCTGAAACAAACCTGCAACATTGAGGTTACCACTAGAACAGTTATGAAAAGTGTTGCTGTCTCAAAAAGTTGAAAATTCAAGTCCATAGGATGCCCCATGATCCATCCAACCACCACAAGGAAGGGTATCTACGGCCGTGAAAGAATCAAGGAATTAAAAGGTGTGTGTGTGCGCTCACGCGCGCATATATATATATATATATATATATATATATATATATATATATAATTCTAGAAGATACAAATTGGTGATTATTAGTAGTTAAAGGGGTAACAGTTTAATGAGCCCTGGGTACTCACCCCAAACATAGATATCCGCGTCGATGAACCTATAGCAACTCCCAAAGAGAGATCCTGGGCCAAATTGCTTGAATTAGGAAGAAACAACAATTTTGGGAAGGCAGAGGCAGCTTGTAATGATTGTTTTAATAAGATTGGCTAAATAAGAAATTCTTACAAGTTTGTCTTTCATTGCAAACATAATAGCACCAGCATGCTCTGCTGCATTTCCAACAATAGGTAGAAGAATGACACTTATAAATGCTACTGGTATTTTCCATTCATTTGATGCTCCCTAAAAATAAAAACAAAATGATTGACAATGAAAGATAATGTTTTTATTGCATAAATTTTTTTTAACATTACATTAGAACATTGCGTGTACTACAAAAAAGAGGGAACAATTCAATTATATAGAGAAATTTTGGCTAGTTAAAGATTAAGCTGATATCAGTAATTATAGCTTAGATTTACATGATAGAATTACCTCTATGGCACCAACTAGATATTCTGAGAGAATTGAAATCGACAAGGTCAAAACAAACAGCCACGTAATTGCTTCCCATTTTGAGATCTCAGGATCTTCTTCATCTTCTGTGTCCCAAGCCTCATTTTCTGTCTGATTTGATGACATGAAAACCAATGAATTCAGTATATCTAATCAATAAAATTGATTTAAAACTATTGCAAGATTTCAAGAGTAAATAAATTTGCTATTATATTTATAAATAAAAAATTAATATGAGCCATACCACATTATCTAGAACAATAATTAGACTAACCTCATTCATATGAGCATAATGATTTTTTTGGCTCTTGAGCTGAAAATGGAGAAATGCAGCATACGCAAAGAGCATAATACAACTACTAAACCTTGAAAGAGCCAATTCAGATTTTCCAAAGTGCAATTCTGTTCGCGTAGCATGAAGAACAGCTGGGAATAGCAACGTCATGACTGCCATCAACAGCAAACCTGAATTCATTGTGGCATTTCCCTATATAAATTGTACAATTTAAAAGAAACTACTCAACAAAAAGGCTGTGAGGAATTTTAAAATCATATAACAAAAAAAGAAAATAAAATCAACAATCTGGGTATGCTTAAGAGTAACAATACCTTATTAAACACTTGTTCCTTCTCTACAATCACAAGCCCACCGCAGAAAAATGCACATCCAAGCACTAACAACATATTTGACAAGATTGATCCGAGCAATGACTGTTGAACAACGCGTATCATCCCTTTTCTCAATGCATAAATTGATATTATCAGTTCAGTTGCATTTCCAAAAGTAGCATTTAAGAGTCCTCCAACTATAAGATTAAAAATTGACTAATGTTAAGACAGGATTTCTTGTTTGAGGGTGGTTTTAAAAAGTGAAACATAAAGTAATAATAACATACTTGTAGGTCCAGTATAGTAAGCCAGCTGCCTAAACCAGAAGTGACCCAATGGAAAGTGTTAGATGATTTCTTCCAAATGTTGATACAAAATTTTAATTTGTTAAGCAAATAGTACAGTAAATTGATGAGAAGTATGATGAAACCATACTCTGTAGCATAGCCTAAACGCTCAGCCAAAGGAATGATACCCAACAAACTGAAAAGAAAGACCCAGCCCTGCATAAACAAACAAATGAAGAAACAAAATGCAAGTAAAATCCCAAATAAATCTGCACACTAAGGTGAGTAATAAGTGCATTTACGAGCCAGTCAATAGAACAGGAAATAAAGGGCCAACTCACATGACTGCCAGAAATTCGATCAACAAGGATTGCTAAAGGGCCAAAAAGCATTAGCAAGTTGATTTTCGCTGAAAATACCACGATTTTTATGCTACCAAGCAAGCTATTCCTTGGGCCTTCAAAATTATTGCTTTTGCTCAAATCACTAGCAGATAATTGTTTCTTAATTTCTGTTGAGTCTTTGGTCTCTTCTTGGCTACCATTTTCAGATTCATCTACTGCATTATCGATTAATGATGCCATCTAATGCAATAAAACCCAA
>CATIWJ010381982.1:0-12041 GCA_949640765.1 Croton laevigatus
TGATCCAATACAATTTTGGATTGAAAACTATAATCTGATCACTTTCTGTTGAGAGAAAAAGAGTTGGAGCAGAGATGTTTTAGTCGATTGTTTTGAACGAGTTGGAGCAGAGATGACATCGATTTCATCGATTGCGGTCCAGGCAATGAGAAAGGTCGGTTCCAGAATTTGGTTAATTTATAAGTAATTATGTTTCTGTCAATTTTTGAACCTAATATAATGATTTTGATTGAAACAGGTACTGGTAGCTACTGGTGTATCATCAGTTTGTTTGTTACTCTGTTTTTTGGGTTACTGAAGCAACTCTTCTTTAATTTCATCTTAATCTTGTTTTTTTAATCGTCTAGCTACCGTTGTATTTCTCATGTTGTCTTAGAATATTTCTCGTTGATTCTGCTTACATTTTGCTTCATGCATCTGTTTGTTGAAATATCTTTGGTTTAGCCATAACTAATGCTCTGTTACTCCAACTCTCACCAGCTCATCCAGCACTTTATTATCCCTTTGAAAACTCTACCAATCTCAGCTCCTATTTTTTCGCTCCTCTTGCTCTTTGATAGGACCGGCAAGTCTTTAAAACAACAAAATCAAAGGTTTGTAGAGGACCCACATGTTCTTAAACTTTGAAACCTTGTTTCAAGGATCAATGCATGTACATAAACTGCTAAAATTTCCTCTGAGGGACCTGAGCAAGTTCAGAAACTGCTGCAATTTGGTAAGCATCTTGCAAGAGCCAGTTTCAATTTTTGAAGAATTTATTGGAGGAGTTGTCATTTTTCTTCATGAAGTTGAAAGCTAATTTTAGAAATTGTTGAACAAGCTTGTTGCTTTGGAGAACAGGAGTTTTAATGCAGTTTATGCAAAAATATCATAAAAAGCGAGTGTTGGAGTACACATGTCAGAATGTGATGATATTTTTTTTTTTTATTATCTGTAATTTTTGTATAGCTCGACGTATTGAGCTCTGGAGTATTCTTGTGTTTCTATAAATGAAATGAATGTGAAGCTTGTAAAAGTGTTGTGTGTGTGCGCGCGCGTGTGGGAGAGAGTTGCGGTGTTCAGAAAATGAAGAAGAAAAAGGAAAATTTTAGTTGCTTTTAAGCTTTAATTTACTGGTATTCTTTTTTTGGTTTAGGATTGTTATTTATTAATTAATTACTTTGGTAAATTTATAAAGACATAATTACCCTTAAACAATTAGAAAAATGAAGGGTGTTTTTAGCAATTCTAACGTTTCTCCTCCCATTTGTACAGTTAAGTATGTTATGATTATGATATGAAAAATAGTTAGGGCAAATAAAAACTTAATTTAATAAGTAAATAATAATTTTAAAGAAAAATAAATCACTAATCCTAAACCCATACCCATACGCAAACAAATAATTATAAACTAAATAAAAATAATATTTATAATTAAATTAAATATTCTTTTTCTACTCTATCAAGTGTTCTATTTTCTTATCGATCATTAATTCGAATCTAATTAAAAACATAACTCGTAAATAAAAGAATAAACAGTGAAAATATCCACAGATGTGTGGAAATTTCTACTTCCAAATTTACAAGTCATGGAAAATCTGAGAAAGGTCATGGAAATATACAAAGTGCAATTAGAAAAGCAAAAAACTTAAACCAAACCACAAAACTTAAAACAATATACAATTTTATTAACCGGATTGATTTAAGCTTTGTAATTAATCCAAGCTCTCAATGTTTGTTTAAATAGTATTTTGATGGATTATTGATCTCTAATATATGAAATTGATGTATTAGTAATATTTAATTCAGTTCATTACTAAAAAAAATAATTTGGTAAAAATATTGATGTTTAAATTATCTATTCCTTCTATAAAATATTAAATTAATATAGTTTAACAAAGATATGTTTAACTTGAAAAATAAAGGATCGTGCGGTTAAGTTTGTTATGGATGGATATGAATGGATGGATTAATAATTAAAATTGATTAAATATTTGAAGAATCAAGCAACTATAATAATGTTCGTGTATAGTAAATAAATCACTACTAATTAATTAGCATGCATTACTGTATAAATTGGAGATTCCTTTTCAAAGCTGTTATCGTATTAGAAAAATACAACTGGAGCCCTAAAATCAATATATTAGGATTTAAGTATGCTTAATTATTCAAAAGTTCTATTTAAAGACAAGCACCCAGAGATTGCAAAATTAAAAATGTTTAAGAAATTTGGACACTATAAGCTTTTATGGCACTGTAAGGGTGCTTTTGCATTGAAAATAATAAAACAACTATTTAAAAATAAATACCTCTACGTGTTGATGATTCTGAAGTAAAGTTGTCTTGTATGCACCATGCAAAAAAATCCCTTCACAAGTTATTATTTGTACGTGACCTTTTTTATTTATAAAAAAAAAAATTAATTAATTAACCTTCAGAAGATTAATATTTCTAAGAATACACAAACTCAAACCGTAACTTGAGAACAACTTTTCATGCGAGAAAAATTATACTTCGCTAAAAAAAAAAAAAAAAATTGCCCCGCTAACAAAGGAAAGGGTTATTATGGTGTTAGTGCTAATATACAAAATTAAATAAAGGTTGAATTTTTTGAATTTTTTTCAAAAAAAAATAAAGGTTGAATTTAATTGCATAGGGTAATCTTAAAAGCTTTCTTCTTCTTCTTCTTTTAATTGGATTTAATGGGACACGAATCACTAATATTTTTGTAGTTCGATTTTTTTTTAGTTTTAATTTATTTAATATAAAAAATTAACTTAATATAATAGAAATATAAATTTGAATTAAAATAATATTTCTTAATAGTATAGAATTTAAATTTATTATTATTTTATTATAATTAATTAATTACATCTAATTTAAAAAAACTTTACCCTAACAATCTCAAAACATTAAAAATAGGCGAGATACTTTTAACAATTCTAATGTTCCCCTATTCATATTTTCATATAAGCAAGTCATAGATTATTTTATGACACAATAAAATAAAAAATAAAATAAATTTTTTAAAAAATAATAATATAATATACCCAAATAGTAATGGTGTATAAGAATAACACCGCACCAAAACTGGTGTGACACTAATTACAAAATACCAAATTTGGTGAATCCATCATTGTTAAAAATTACCTTAGTTTCTATTTACTTCTAAGCCCCATTAATAAAAATAATAATGATTGATAATAAAACTAATAATTATTACCCATTGTTTCACTTTAAGCAACTTTTTCTTCTTATGTATGTTAGAATTTGTATCCCACATCGCATTTGTATTGGTTTGTTATGGTGTATATATGTGTATTGGGCACCCTCTCATCTTGAGCTAGCTTTTGGTGATGAGTTCTACTCAAAGCCCATTTATCATGGTATCAGAGCCTTGGTTTGGAGCGATGGTCAGGGAAAAAATATTAACATTTGATAAAAGTAATTATTTAATATAATTGAAGTTGAAAGTTCTAGGTGGGTAAAACTGAACCGTGAACCGAACCGAATTAAATAATCGGTTAATCAAATATTCGGTTCGGTTTTCAATTCGTAAAATATGTGAATCAAATTTTTAGTTCGATTTTCGGTTCGTTAAAGAATATGAACCGATTTTTTTTACATGTAAAATTCGATTAAAACAGAATCCGAACCGAAAATAAAACGAACCAAACCAAAAAATCAGTTAACCGAATTTTCGATTCAATTTTTGGTTCATAAATTTTATAATTGGTTTTAAACCAAAAACCGAACCGAACCAAATTTGCCCATAGAAAGTTCACCTCATTTTATTAATATTTTATATATCATAATTATTAGAGGTAATCAGAACAAACAAAACAAGTAAAAGAATCTAAATCTAATGGAGCCAAAAACTGAAATAAAACAAATTTAACATATTAAAAAAAAAAATTAACTAGTTCTCCCTCACGGTTTCTATCATGCAAAACCTCTGGCTTTTGCCATTGAAAACCTGAATCAGAAAGGAACAGGAACGCACCTGCCTGTAAAATTACTCTAACTACGAGTTTTCCTTTTCAATATTTGGAAGCCAATGATCTACAATTCAAATGGAATAATACAAATTTCAATAGTCAAACACGAGTGTGGAAAATCCATACCACATCTAAATTATTGCAGAAGAAATAGGCAATGGACATCACCTTTCTCTATTGGGACTTTTGTTTGAGGGATCAAAATCAACTTTATTAAAGTAGCTAGCAAATAATTCTGCTTGGAATAAAAATCTCTCTCTCTCCCTCTCTCCCTCTCTCTTAACTCACCTCACGTTTGGAAGGCTGAAGAATTTTAATATTATTATAAAAAATATATATATATCTCTCTCTCTACATACTTTTCTAATACTCATAATAATCTTTTCTAATTTTAATATTATTATTTTATTTTTAATATTTAAAATTAATAATATCTACGGAATATAATTTTATATATACTTTATTTAATTAATATATTAAAATAAACATAATATAGATAATTAGAAAATTTGCTAAAATTATGTATTATATATAATTATAATCATTCCATTATTTATATTTTTAGGATGGAAAAGCAATCACTATTGTGTTTTTATCAAACATCCGCATCGACAATTTCCAATTATGTCCATCCGTTATTAATAATTGTTATAATCTATTATTTAACGTGGATAATTAAATTAAATAGGTCCTAAATGTGCAACTATACATTAGTTTATAGTAGCAGTTTTATACAGTTGATAGCTGTTTAATTGAGGACAAGAAACCAATGTTGAAATCTTCCTTGCTTGGTACTCCAACAAATACATAAAATTATTGGTTTATGGCTACATTTTGGCATAATATAGAGGATAAGGAATCCAAATTACAAGCAAAAAGTTAATTGGCAATCCATGCCATTGGTTTTCGATCTATCTTCTTATTACTTTTAACTTCTGCTGATGACCACTTTATCATTAGTCATTTTCTAGCATTATAGGACATTGTTAAACATTTTCACATCATATTTAAAACAACACGTAAGTCATATGAACTTTCGTTTACTATATTGTTGACTTTTATTAATTTGAGAAAATGTTGCCCAAACTACGCGTTATTATCCCAAAAGAATCTCATATTTTTCTTTTTAAAAAAACTATTATTTTTTTAAAAAATTAGTATTGTATTCGGGCATTGTGCTGCAGGTGTAAATATATAAAAAAAAAAGTTTGTATTATAATAACACACAAAATTTTATAAGAAAGGAAAACTTTGAAACAAAATTAAAACTCCTTCCAAATTATTAATCAACCCAATTATATTATGATTTAACCTATGTAGTCGTACTAATTAAAAGTTTCTCTAAAATCAAACGAATATTGTAATAGGTTATACTTCACTATAATCGCCACCCAAGACCGATTGATGTCTAATCATAACTCTCAGCCTCTTATTCAGCTGTTACTTCTGTTTCGCCACATCAACTACGAGATGTGCTAGAAACTCTAGCCACAAAACACCATTTGCAAAAGCTTTTAGGTTTTAACAACTAGAAATTCAAATTGTCGTTGATGCTCCGACCTAATAACCACCCATGACTATCAAAGCTTTGACTCAACACTGCCAAATGCAACTCTATTGTCTTCCTGCAACTAATTCTTCTCATTCACTACCTTTACTTGTTTGCCTCAGGTTCTTGTCATTCATCAGTTAAACGTTGAATGTGAATTGTTTACCAAACCTATTGCAAAGAGATTTTTTTTGTCAATCATTAAGAAATATTTGGATTTTAAATCTTTTTGTTGGATTTTTGGATGTTATTTTTCAATTTTGGATTTTAATTAATTTTGTTGGATTTGGAGATGTAAATTAATAATTACTCAAATATATGAAATATTTATTATATGAATTTTCATATGTATAAATTTCCCTTCTTGTCTTATAATTGTTTAATTTTTTTTAGAAAAATTATAATTTCATAACTAAATTTATGGAAGTATTGATTTAAATATTTTTCACTGCATTGCCAATTTTATATGAATTAATAAAATGAAAATAGATTTATTTAAAAAGGAATGAAAGAATTTATTTTTAACCATAATTCAAGAAAAATTGTTAAATTTTTTAAATGATTTACTTATTCTCAAAAATTAAGATTTAAAATAAATTATAAATTTAAAAATATTTTTCACATATCGCCATAATTTTAATTTTATTTTTATTTAAATATTTATATAAATATTATTTATTAATTTTTAGATGGGATAAATAATAAATAAATTTTTTAAATATAATAATTTTTGAAAATTTTTTTAATATAATATTAAAAAAATCATTTTACAACAATAATCTAATTAAAATTTTGTAATAATATTTTTAAAAAGAGTTGGTAATATTTTCAATTTTCAAAAGGGCCCTCCAACTCAAGCACGAAATCAATATTGAATCAACAATCATCAAGAGGGGCACTACCAAGCGAGATCTGACTAGTGGATCAAATTACCACATAGAAAAATAGATTGAAAATATTTTAAATTCATGTAATATATTGATTTTATATCTCATACTTTTATTTTCAATGAATGAAAATTCTCTTTTATGTTAAAAAAAATGAATAAAATAAGTATCAATACTAATCTAAAAATTGGACGAATACTTTACACTATCTTTTTCCATTATATCCAACAGATTTTCTATCTTATAAATTCATTTTATTACTAAAAAATGTAAAAATAAATTATCGGTTAATTTGTTATCATAGTACTAATGGATTAAATTACTAATCACGTAGCACATACAATCTACCTAGAAAATTTTCCAATCTTTTAAATAATATTTTGAAAATTATATACATATAATATATGTAGCTATATATACTATGTAAATATTTCGTTAAAGATTTTGTTGTTTTTTTAAAGATCCAATGAATATTGAATAATTTTTGGATGGAAGACTTGCACCATTACCAAGTTTTTAAATTCAATTTTAATAAGATAATAATTTGGTCAATGATTTTTCAAAAAAATCCATAATTATTTTTTTTATATAAAAATTTATAATTCTTTTAGCAATATTTTAAGTTCGAGTCCTAGTTCCCTCAAAAAAAAAAAGGAAAAAGTTAGCATCCTACTTCTTTGTAAATTACAAACTCCCTTCTTAAAAAAAAAAAAAAAAAACTTGAACCATTGTTGAGGCTGATTGCTGTTGGTCTTGAAAAAGACGCCAAGCTTTCACTGTACTCGTCTGCTTGCTCGCCACGTTCTTGGTTATTTCCGTCTCACTCTCGTTAAGTTTTGCTCTTCATTTTCTCAGCAACTCTGATTTTCATTTATGCTGAACCAAAAAGCTTACATCTTCAAACAAACCTCTCATACGTAATCGAACTTGATTGATGATTCAATAAGGAATATGTAATGGCGTCCTTTCTTTCCAACCTTCCATCACTAATAATGCATTCAGGTACTTATTTTCTCCTTAAACCCGTTTTCCTTCGCGGGTTTTCTGCTTCTTTACACCTCGTTTTGTTACTCGTTTTATTCGTCTCTTTTGTCTTTGAGAAACTTAGAGTGGGTGATCCTGATTTTAAAGAAAGGCTTCATAATAACAAGACGTCATTTTCTTACAAATTGACTCTGTTCTGTTGTTTGGGCGTTTCTCTCTTCAGTATTGTCTGGTGTTTATTGAGCTACTTCTGTTGGTATAGAAATGATTGGTCTGATGATGAACTATTTACACTTTTGGATTTAGTGCTTAGAACAATCTCTTGGGGAGTACTTTCTGTTTATTTACACACCCAATTTTCTCATTCTGCTGATATTAAATTCCCATTTCCATTGAGAATTTGGTGGGGTTTTTACTTTTCAATTTCTTGTTGTTGTCTTGTTGTGGACATTGTTCTTTATAGAAAACATCAACAACTATCATCCCAAGTTCAGTATTTAGTATCAGATGCAGTCTGTGTGTTCACTGGTCTGTTCCTCTGTTATGTTGGGTTCTTGAAAATTAAGGGTGAACATACTGTTCTTCAAGAACCTCTGTTGAATGGTAATAATTTAGAATCAACTAAGTCTAGAGGAGGTGATTTTGTAACTCCTTACTCAAATGCTGGTATTTTCAGTATTCTTACCTTTTCTTGGATGGGTTCCCTAATTGCTATTGGTAATAAGAAAACTATAGACCTTGAAGATGTTCCCCAACTTTACGGTATGGATAGTGTAGTTGAGTCCTTTCCAGCTTTCAAAAATCAACTTGATGGTGGTGCCACAAATGGGGTTACTACTTTTAAACTTCTCAACGCACTGATCTTTTCAGCTTGGAAGGAACTTTTGTATACAGGTTTACTAGCATTGATATACACTGCAGCTAGTTATGTTGGTCCATACCTTATAGATGCATTTGTTCAATGCCTTAATGGGCGAGGACAATTCAAAAATCAGGGATATGTTCTAGCTTCTGTCTTCATGATTGGAAAGGTTGTAGAGTGCCTCTCTCAGAGGCATTGGTTCTTTAGGTTGCAGCAAGTTGAAATCAGGATACGTTCAGTTCTTACATCTATAATCTACAACAAGGCCTTGACTCTTTCATGTCAGTCTAAACAGGGCCAAACTATCGGAGAAATCATCAATTTTATGGCTGTTGATGCTGGACGTATTGGTGACTTTGGTTGGTACGTTCATGATCCTTGGCTGGTCTTCATCCAAGTTGGTTTGGCCTTGTTCATATTGTACAAAAATCTTGGCCTTGCATCGGTTGCAGCTTTATTTTCAACTGTTGTTGTCATGTTATTGAACTATCCATTAGGGAGATTACAGGAAAATTTTCAGGAAAAGTTGATGAAATCTAAAGACAAAAGAATGAAAACAACTTCTGAGATTTTAAGGAATATGAGAATCTTAAAGCTGCAAGCATGGGAAATGAAGTTTTTGTCCAAGATTACAGAGCTTCGAAACACTGAGACAGGATGGTTGAAGAAATTTGTCTACACTACATCAATTGTCTATTTCGTGTTCTGGGGTGCTCCCACTCTTGTGGCTGTGTTTACTTTTGGTGCTTGTATTCTTTTGGGTATCCCACTTGAATCTGGAAAGATCCTATCAGCGCTTGCAACATTCAGGATTCTTCAGGTTCCAATCTATAATCTTCCCGACACAATTTCTATGTTAGTTCAGACCAAGGTTTCCCTTGATAGAATTGCTTCTTTTCTACGGCTTGATGACTTGCAATCTGATGTTATAGAGAAGCTCCCAAGGGACAGTTCTGAAACCGCAGTGGAAATTGCTGATGGGATTTTTTCTTGGGACTTGTCTTCTCCAAATCCAACCCTGAAAGACATTAATCTAAAAGTTTTCCATGGTATGAGGGTTGCTATATGTGGTACTGTTGGTTCAGGAAAGTCGAGCTTGCTCTCTTGCATTTTAGGAGAGGTACCCAAGATCTCTGGGACACTTAAGTTATGTGGGAAAAAGGCATATGTTGCTCAGTCACCTTGGATACAGAGTGGCAAGATTGAAGAGAACATATTATTTGGCAAGGAGATGGACAACGAAAGGTATGAGATGATACTGGAGGCTTGTTCCCTAAAGAAGGACCTAGAACTCCTCCCATTTGGCGACCAAACAATTATAGGCGAGAGGGGTATCAATCTTAGTGGTGGACAGAAACAGAGAGTGCAGATTGCGCGAGCTCTCTACCAAGATGCTGATATCTATCTATTTGATGATCCTTTTAGTGCTGTTGATGCACATACAGGATCTCATCTATTTAAGGTGAATGGTTCTCCTTTTAATTCTGTTGGCTTCATTTGTTTTTAGTTATGTATTCCATGCCAATTTTGTCTTCCTATATGCATGCAATTATGCACTAGTAAAGAAGTATTTTTGTGTGATAATTGCATTGCAGGAAATTCTGCTCGGCCTTTTGTGTTCAAAAACTGTTATTTATATTACCCATCAAGTTGAGTTCTTACCGGCTGCTGATCTAATATTGGTGAGTGGTTGCATTTTGCATTTTAATTCTTGAGCTTTTCTTAGGACTTATCGGCTCATACTAATGGAATAATTCATTTCTACTTGTTCCCTTTTGGTTAGGTTATGAAAGAAGGAAGGATCACTCAAGCTGGAAAGTACAATGACATTCTCAATTCAGGGTCAGATTTTTTGGAACTTGTTGGTGCATATAAGGCAGCCTTATCTATACTTGATTCAACACAGGCAAGCTCAACTTCTGGCAAGGACAATGATGGCTTAGGCATTAGCAATGGACTTCTCCACAAAGAAGAACAAGAAAAAGATGGACAAACTGGCAAAAAAGATGAAATAGGTGAGGTAAAAGGACAGCTCGTTCAAGAAGAAGAGAGAGAAAAGGGTAAAGTTGGGTTCGCAATCTACTGGAAGTACATCACAACTGCATATGGAGGTGCCTTGGTGCCCCTTATATTGCTGGCACAGATTCTCTTTCAGGCCCTTCAAATTGGTAGCAATTATTGGATGGCATGGGCAACTCCAGTGTCTAAGGATGTGAAACCTGTTGTTAGTTGGTTCACATTAATAATGGTGTATGTAGCTTTGTCTATTTCATGTTCTTTCTGCATCCTTGTCAGAGCCACACTTCTTGTAACAGCAGGGTACAAGACAGCAACTTTACTATTCAATAAAATGCATTTCGCCATTTTTCGCGCTCCCATGTCCTTCTTTGATGCAACTCCAAGTGGCCGAATCCTAAATAGAGTAAGAAAATTTTGCATTGTATTCTCTTCAATTAAGTCCATAAAACATTTGAACTGGATTTAATTTTCATGCCATTTCCTAATTCCAAAGAAAATCAGACTGCTTAGTTCACTTCTGTGGCTATTTTTCTGTCCTGATAGGCTTCTACAGACCAAAGTGAAGTAGACATGCAAATTCCACATCAAGTAGGGAATGCTGCATTCTCATTGATCCGGCTTTTGGGAATCATTGCAGTGATGTCTCTGGTAGCTTGGCAAGTTTTTATTGTGTTTGTCCCCGCAATTGCCGCCTGCATCTTATACCAGGTAATCCTCATCATAACTTCCATGAAATTAGAAGGAAAAAAATAAGTTTTAGTGCTATGCAATTCTTATTTTTCTAAATATTGCCAATCATCACCTTGACATACAGGGACAGAATTCTCACAATTTTATCGTTTTGTAGCAATACTACATTCCATCAGCAAGAGAGCTTTCAAGATTAGTTGGAGTATGTAAAGCTCCGGTTATACAACATTTTTCTGAAACTGTGTCAGGATCCACAACTATAAGAAGCTTTGATCAACAAGCAAGATTCCAGGAAACAAATATGAGACTGACAGATGCATATTCTCGCCCTGCATTTCATATTGCTGCAGCAATGGAATGGCTTTGTTTCCGCTTGGATTTGTTTTCTTCTCTTACATTTGCCTTCTCGTTGTTTTTCTTAATCTCTTTTCCAAAGGGAATTGAACCAGGTCGGTAGCTCCTGTCTCGTATTGCTATGCATCATTGATTCATTGTTCTCTTTAAAAACAACCTGATAAGACCTTTTTCTTTTCCATTTCTAAAGCCATTGCCGGGTTAGCTGTAACATATGGACTCAACCTAAACATGTTGCAAGCTGTGGTGATATGGAATATTTGTGGTCTGGAGAACAAAATCATATCAGTAGAGAGAATACTCCAGTACATGTCTATTCCCAGTGAGCCTCCTCTTGTAGTAGAGGAAAACCGGCCAGGACCCTCTTGGCCATTACATGGAGAAGTTGATTTTGGTAATTTGCAGGTAATATTAACTGCTTGATGTTTGGATTTGATGGTTGTGATTCATGTATGGCATATTCATGAATGCAAGTGACTCAAATGTAGGTCCGATATGGCCCCCATATGCCACTTGTGTTGCGTGGTCTCACATGTACTTTCCCAGGGGGCAAGAAAACTGGCATTGTGGGGAGAACTGGCAGTGGTAAATCAACTCTCATACAAACACTTTTCCGAATTGTTGAACCTACAGCCGGTCAGATTATGATAGATGGCATCAATATCTCATTGATTGGTTTGCATGACTTGCGGTCAAGACTAAGCATTATTCCTCAGGAT
>CATIWJ010382040.1:0-19082 GCA_949640765.1 Croton laevigatus
ATATTTTCTTTTAGTTTTAACATAAAGAGAATGGAATCAAGTTTCAAAACTTATCCTTGGAACTTTTGATTTAAATAAGCTTAATTAGTATCCATTTTAGGGGGCCATTTGCATATTAGAGTTGCATATAGGTTGGAATTACATTTTATTCATAATTGTCTAAGTTTTTTTTTGTTTCTACTGAAGCTTAGTAAGAATAATTTTTCTTTTATTCGCAATGACATTTTGAAGTTTGCAAAGGATAAAAAGATTTTACATTTTCTGTTGATTTGATTAAAATAAATCACTAAATTATGCCGACCCAAAAGAAGAACTATTACTTTTAATCCTAATTCCTACACTGCTTTTGAGTTTCTGACTGTCATCCTCATGAAATCTCTTCTACCCAGCCTTCACTAAAAAAACTAATAGAAAAAGAACCATATTATTTTACTCTGCAGTGGGGCAAAATTTGAAGAAACTTATAACTGCATTTTGTTATTAATTTTAAGTGGTCCAGTTTCATGATCATTTTAGTATATTGTGTTTATTACTTATTAGATAGTGTTGACACTTAAGTACACGTGTTTAGTTATGAATTTGAACTATCTTGCTTACCCTTTTCCCCCAATCAATAATAAGGGATTAAAGAAAAATAATGCATATAGTGTTTTATTTTCATACCATATGTATAAGTTTAATAAAATAAAGTAAATGTCAAAATCAGCTAGTATGTAGATTGTAAATGAAGGCCAATTAGAGCATTTAAAATAAAAGCAAAGGCTCATTTTCATGCAATTATGTTGCCTCGGAGTGAATTGTGACATTCCACTCGCTGGAGGCTGCCATTCCGTGTACCTCTGAAATTGTGACATTCTACTCGCAGGTTCTTGCTCCATTTGCTATTCATTTGCCTCCTTAAAACTCTGAATCCCCTTGTACAACTTTAGCAATAGTATCTTGCAAAGACCATGACTCATTTTGAAACACAAATGCATTCCTTCTCTTCCAAATTTGCCAGCAGAAGTGTAAAACCATAGTTAATAAATCCTTTCTGTTACTGTCAATAAGGAATTGTCTAATAAAGATCCACCACCACCTCTCTTGGACAATGAAATAGAAGGTGAGCGACTGTTTCTACCTCTCCACGCATCTTACATTTTGCGAGTACTTGCAGTAATATTCTTGTTGCTGGCTCCGCCACTAGGATTCCATCTTGAAAAGCCTTATAGAGGAAAAGCCTTATAGAGGAAGATTTTAATCTTTGTAGGAGTCTTCATCTTCCAAAATTCCTTCCAAATCTTTGAATTAATGTTATGATTTCGAAATCCTTTTTCTAACAACCTTATGATTTAGACTAATTAAGTGCATTTTATATTTAGTATTTACATTATACTGATTGAACTTATAGTATGGAGGGTCATCATTTTGTTTAGTTAAGTTAATATTTTAGTACTAATATTTAGTTTTACTATTATTTATGCTTTTTTTTTCTATATTGCACCTCACTTTGCTAAGCCGCACGACTTTGCCCTTGTGCCTAGGCTTCTGGATCCCTTTACGCCTCAGTGTGTTTTGAGTCAAGAAAGACAATTGAAAGGTGCACTTAGGCGCACTGAAGTGCCAAGGGTCGTAGAGCCTAGTCGCAAGGCGAAGGCATGCACTTTAGCAAAATGAGGTACAGTATTGAAAAAAAAAAGAGATAAATTATAATAAAACAAAATATTATTGCTAAAGTATTATCTTAATTGTTCTAAAACTAATCCAAGTTTAGTTAGTCTAGATGTAAATGCTAAATATAAACTACACTTAAATAGTCCTAATCCAAACATTAATCAGCCAAACTAAGCATTGCTTTGCTCCATAAATACCTCATATGTTCATTTTCTCCCAAAACTTACATATCCGGCAATTGTGCTCAGGGGCTTAGCCATGATCATATTTCCATCTCGTATCTTTTGATTTCTTACTACTATTCGCGTTTTATCCAGCACTCGAGGAAGTCATATCTTAAAGAAAATAATTGTTGTAGGTATAGGGGAAAACAATACTTATCTTGTCTTATTAATATTTGGATTTAGATTAATTAAGTGCATTTTATATTTAGTATTTACATTTATACTTATTGAACTTTTAGTATGGAGGGTCATCATTTTGTTTTTGAATAGTTAAGTTAATATTTTAGTACTAATATTTAGTTTTACTATCATTTATGCTTCTATTTTTCTATATTGCACCTCACTTTGTTAAGCTGCACGACTTCGCATTTGTGCCTAGGCTCCTGGATCTCTTTGCGCCTCAATGTGTTTTGAGTCAAGATAGACAACTGAAAGGTGCACTCAGAAGCACTGAAGTGCCAAGGGTCGCGGAGCCTAGTCGCAAGGCGAAGGCGTGCATTTTTGCAAAGTGAGGCGCAATATTGAAAGAAAAAAGAGATAAATTATAATAAAACAAACTATTATTGCTAAAGTATTATCTTAATTGTTCTAAAACTAATCCAAGTTTAGTTAGTCTAGATGTAAATGCTAAATATAAACTACACTTAATTAGTACTAATCCAAACATTAATAAGCCAAAGTAAGGGGTTCTTTGCTCCATAAATACCTGATATGTTCATTTTCTCCCAAACGTATTAGTATGTGGATTTAGCCATAAACATATTTCCATCTCGTATCTTTTGATTTCTTATTACTATTTGCGTTTGATCCAGCACTCAAGGAAGTCATATCTTAAAGAAAATAATCGTTGTAGGTATATAGGGGAAAACAACACTTAACTTGTCTTATTAGTATCTGGATTAAGACTAATTAAGTGCATTTTATATTTAGTATTTACATTTATACTGATTGCACTTGTAGTATGGAGGGTCATCATTTTGTTTTTGAATAGTTAAGTTATTATTTTAGTATTAATATTTAGTTTTACTATTATTTATGCTTCTTTTTTTCTGTATTGCGTTTCACTACGCTGCACTACTTCGCCCTTGCGCGTAGGCTCTTGTATCCCTTTGCGCCTCGGTGTGTTTTGAGTCAAGAAAGACAACTGAAAGGTGCACTTAGGCGCACTGAAGTGCCAAGGGTTGTAGAGCCTAGTCGTAAGGTGAAGGTGTGCACTTAGCAAAGTGAGGTGCAATATTGAAAAAAAAAAAAGGAATTATAATAAAACAAAATATTATTGCTAAAGTATTATCTTAATTGTTCTAAAACTAATCCAAGTTTAGTTAGTCTAGATGTTCATGCTAAATATAAACTATACTTAATTAGTCCTAATCCAAACATTAATCAGCCAAACTAAGCTTTGCTTTGCTCCATAAGTACCTCATATGTTCATTTTCTCCCAAAACTTGCATATCCGGTAATTGTGCTCTGGGGCGTAACCATAAACATATTTCCATCTATTTTTTGATTTCTTACTAATATTCGCATTTTATCTAGCACGCGAGGAAGTCATATCTTAAAGAAAATAATTGTAGGTATATAGGGGAAAACAACACTTAGCTTGTCTTATTAGTATTTGGATTTAAACTAATTAAGTGCATTTTATATTTAGTATTTACATTTATAACGATTGAACTTGTAGTATGGAGAGTCATCATTTTGTTTTTGAATAGTTAAGTTAATATTTTAGTATTAATATTTAGTTTTACTATTAGTTATGCTTCTTTTTTTCTATATTGCGCTTTTCTTTGCTAAGTCGCATGACTTCGCCCTTGTGCATAGGCTCCTTGATCCCTTTGCGCCTCGGTGTGTTTTGAGTCAAGAAAGACAACTGAAAGGTGCACTTAGGCGCACTGAAGTTCGAAGGGTCGCGGAGCCTAGTTGCAAGGCGAAGGCGTGCACTTTAGTAAAGTGAGGCTCAATATTTAAAAAAAAGGAGATAAATTATAATAAAACAAAAATATTGTTGCTAAAGTATTTTTAAAACTAATCCAAGTTTAGTTAGTCTAGATGTAAATGCAAAATATAAACTACACATAATTGGTCCTAATTCAAATATTAATTAGCCAAACTAAGTGTTGCTTTGCTTTATAAATACGTCATATGTTCATTTTCTCCCAAAACTTGCATATCCGGTAGTTGTGCTCAGGGGCTTGGCCATAAACATATTTCCATCTTGTATCTTTTGATTTCTTACTACTATTCGCATTTGATCTAGCACTCGAAGAAGTCATATCTTAAAGAATATAATCGTTGTAGGCATATAGGAGAGAACAACACTTAGCTTGTCTTATTGGTATTTGGATTTAGACTAATTAAGTGCATTTTATATTTAGTATTTACATTTGTACTGATTGAACTTGTATGGAGGGTCATCATTTTGTTTTTGAATAGTTAAGTTAATATTTTAGTACTAATTGTTAGTTCTACTATTATTTATGATTCTTTTTTTTTTCCTGTATTGCGCCTCACTTTGCTAAGCCATACGCCTTCGCCCTTGCACCTAGGCTTCTGGATCCCTTTGCGCCTCGGTGTGTTTTGAGTAAAGAAAGACAACTGAAAGGTGCACTTAGGCGCACTGAAGTGTCAAGGGTTGCGAAGCCTAGTTGTAAGGCGAAGGTGTGCACTTTAGCAAAGTAAAGCGCAATATTGAAAAAAAAGTGAGAAATTATAATAAAACAAAATATTATTACTGAAGTATTATCTTAGTTGTTCTAAAACTAATCGAAGTTTAGTTAGTCTAGATGTAAATACTAAATATAAACTAAATTAGTCCTAATCCAAACATTAATCAGCCAGACTAAGCGTTGCTTTGCTCCATAAATACCTTATATGTTCATTTTCTCCCAAACGTATTAGTATTTGGATTTAGCCATAAACATATTTCCATCTCGTATCTTTTGATTTCTTATTACTATTTGCGTTTGATCCAGCACTCAAGGAAGTTATATCTTAAAGAAAATAATTGTGTAGGTATATAGGGGAAAGCAACACTTAGCTTGTCTTATTAGTATTTGAATTTAAACTAATTAAGTGCGTTTTATATTTAGTATTTACATTTATATTGATTGAGCTTGTAGTATGGAGGGTCTTCATTTTGTTTTTGAATAGTTAAGTTAATATTTTAGTACTTATATTTAGGTTTACTATTATTTATGCTTCTTTTTTCCTATATTACGCTTCACTTTGCTAAGCCGCACGACTTCGCCCTTGCGCCTAGGCTTCTAGATCCCTTTGCGCCTCAATATTTTTTGAGTCAAGACAACTGAAAGGTGCACTGAAGTGCCAAGGGTTGTGGAGCCTAGTCACAAGGTGAAGGCGTGCACTTAAGCAAAGTGAGGCGCAATATTAAAAAAAAAAAAAAAAAGAGATGAATTATAATAAAACAAAATATTATTGTTAAAGTATTATCTTAATTGTCCTAAAACTAATCCAATTTTAAACATAAACTACACTTAATTAGTCCTCATCCAAACATTAATTTGTCAGACTAAGCGTTGCTTTGCTCCATAAATACCTCATATGTTCATTTTCTGCCAAATGTATTAGTATTTGGATTTAGTCATAAACATATTTCTATCTCGTATCTTTTGATTTCTTAATACTATTCTCATTTGATCAAGCACTCGAGGAAGTCATATCTTAAAGAAAATAATCGTTGTAGGTATATAGGGGAAAACAACACTTGGCTTGTCTTATTAGTATTTGGCTTTATAAATGCATTTTAGATTTAGTATTTACATTTATACTGATTGAACTTGTAGTATGGAGGGTCATCATTTTGTTTTTGAATATTGAAGTTAATATTTTAGTACTAATATTTAGTTTTACTATTTTTTATGCTTCCCTTTTTTCTATATTGCGCCTCACTTTGCTAAGCCACACGACTTCGCCCTTGCGCCTAGGCTCCTGGATCCCTTTGCGCCTTAGTGTGTTTTGAGTCAAGAAAGACAACTGAAAGGTGCACTTAGGCGCACTGAAGTTCCAATGGTCGCGGAGCCTAGTTGCAAGGTGAAGGTGTGCACTTTATCAAAGTGGGGCGCAATATTTTAAAAAAAAGGGATAAATGATAGTAAAACAAAATATTATTACTAAAGTATTATCTTTATTCTTCTAAAAGTAATTAATGATCATCCATAGTCCCAAGTTTAATTATTCTAAATGTAAATGCTAACAACTATGCTTATTACCATGACTTGACTTTGAGCTGCAAATTTAGCGTTGTCTCTTTTACCTGCAGCTTCTTTATTTCCACTAAATTGTACACTAGAAAACTTGAGTTCATCAGTGTAATTAATGATGAGGCTTTGCTCTCTGAGAGAGGTAGTTGGTTTTAGGGTGGTTGTTTGTCCTCTTTGATAGGTAACAGAGCCAATGATTGCTTTTTAGTTTTCATATGTTGGCATCAACCTTGCAAAAATCTTTTCTTGTTTCTTATCCACGCACAAGTAGTTGATTGGGCTACGATGACATTTTACTGACCCTCAATAACCAGAGCAACAGATATACTCCTGGCTGGGCAGCCTTTGGTACTTGCAGCCATGATATTGTAGTGTTTCGTTCTTGCTTGATTTGGAGGTATACGTCTTCTCTTTCCATGCATTTCTCTGTTTCTGTTTGGCTTCTTTGTTTGGTGAAAATATTTCCCTTGAAATTATATTTACCAAAGTGTCTTTGGCAGTTTATCTTTCGTTGTATGTGCAAGTGTCTGAGGTTGTGATGCTATACTTTTTTCTGTGAAAATGAGACATTGTCATAAAAAAAGGTGCTCGAGGAAATCAATGTTAGCAGTTGCCCATTGATGGAAGAGATTATTGTTAAGGAACCAGGAGAATATTCTAACAATGAAACAATTACATTAAGTGGGTTACACTCGTTGACGTTCGTAAATATACCTTGGTTCATCAACTTTAGCAGCCAATTGCAATTGCCTTATGTAACAAGTGCAGGTTATAAGGAACTTGTTTCAGATGACGTACATGATACACCTGTGCCACTTTTCAACAATGAGGTAAAATTAAAATTTCTTTTTATGCACCTTTTTAATTTGCTTCTTTAAAGTATTATGAGCTTAGATTTTTAAGGATTAAATGACAAACTAAAATTAAGTTTTTCTTTTGATTGACGTAAGATATATTCCAAATTACCTTTTCAATGTGATGCCTAAATTTTTTTGTGGATCGAAAACCTGCTTGTAGATTGCATTCCCTAATTTGGTAGATCTAAGACTCATATCAGTTAGTGTGGAGAAGCTGTGGAGCAACCGAGTTGAAGAGTTATCTCCGAGCTTTTGAGAATTAACCACTTTAATGGTTAATGATTGTGCCGATATAAACCATTTATTCACTTATCATGTGGTTCCAGGTCTAGCACAACTCAGAAGGCTAGAGATTCGTGATTGCGAGTCAATGAAGTAATAGCTACAAATAGAGATACAAAGTCCAAATTTACATTTCCCAAAATGGAAATCCTAAATCTTAAAAGTCTTTCAGAACTGATGAGATTCTGCACTGGTTGCTTGATTGGATGCCCCTCCTTGAAAAGACTACAGATTGAAACATGCCCTCAATGGAAAGCATTTCTTTCTGACACTAAATTTGAACATGAAGATTGGACTCTTTTTTATGCTAAGGTATTTTCCCTCTACCAAGTTGTGTTCATTTTGCTATTATATGTTCTCTTGTAATTTTGTAGCAGAGGTTGTATTTCCCAACTTGGAGGAGTTGATTATTATACGCATGACTAGGTTAAAGATGATTTGGCATACTGAAGATTTAGGAGTTTCATTGCCCAAGCTTAAACTGTTACAGGTACAACATAATCGTAATCTGCTGAAAATTTTTTCCAGCATAAATGTTGAGATGATTGCAGAATCTTGAATCATTGTTCATTGAGAATTGTGTCGTTCCCTAGAGGAGTTTGATCTCCAAGTTCTAAGAAAAAGTGACGAAAAACATGTGACTATCTCGCAGTTAAGAACCTTGAAGTTGGCAAGACTCTCAAGCTTAAAATACGTGTGGAATGAGGACCCCCAAGAATTTCTCTTAGTTCATAAACTTGGTTCTTTGATAGTTTCAGATTGTCCTAGTCTAGGTAAGCGTCTTCCCAGCCTCAATTGGTGTAGATGTTTCATAACTTGAATGGCTGGATGTTTCTCAATGCGGGTTAGAGGAAATTGTTTCGAAGCAAAAAAAAAAAAAAAAAAAAAAACAGAAGCAAGTTCTAAGTTTGTGTTTCCTCAATTGAAGCACTTTAGCTTACAAAGATTAGAAAAATTGAAGTGTTTCTACAATGGAACGCACACCTTAGGATTTTTCATGTTCACTCTTGGGTGTGTACCACTATAACAAGAGCTTGCTTGAAAACCAGCAACTACTCTCTTTTAGAAAGATATTGTTGTGAAGAGTGCAAGAGTAGAATGGTAATGAACAATTAGATTGTTCGGCTGACATTATATGTTTTCTGCGAGAATTGCTTTGTATATTGTAGGGAACTTCTGTATTAAAGCCACTATCTTATTTGATAAATGCCGAATCTAAGCATCACCTTCTCCCTCTCTCTCTACACATGAGCGCTAGAACAGCTGTTCTTCCTTTTTCATATGCTATGCATCAATTTTTTTGGCATATGGTTGAAGTTTTTCGATAGTATAACTGTTCATAACTTAAATTCATCTGTTAACATAGGCTGTGTTCAAGAAACAAGTGAGGAGAGCCTGCCTGCCAGCTGTTGCAGGGATGTTTAGCAGCAAGGGTAAAGGTAATTGTTCTATCAATTGCAACTGTCCAATACATCTTGTTGCAACAATATGTAGTTTTAGGAGGCCATGTTGTGTAACCAAAACCTGCACACAAATAAGAAAAACACAAAGGAAAAGGTTAGAATTCATAAAATGGAAGAAACTCAAGATTGCAGAAATGCTCCCCTTATTTAGAATGGCCTAGTTTAAACCAACATATTTGTAATCCCTCAATTTTTTTTTGGTTGAGTTGAGCAAGAAGTTATTCTTCACTTCCATAATCTTCTGATTATGAGTGAAAATCTGTGGTTCCTCTCCATTCTGATCAAGAGGGGGAGAAACTTGTGTTGCACTTCTTAAGTCAATCATATCAAGGAATGTTGCATCTCTTTCCGTTTATGATTTGAACTTTAGGCTATTGTTTTTAATTTAAGTAAATGTTGATTGGTACTGCTGAAAGCTTTTGCTGCTTTTGTTTTCTCAAAACCTCCTTCCTTGAAATTCCTGGAGTCTCTGATCCTTTAACAGCCAGCAATTGATGTGTTTATGAAGGCAGATGGGTATGATCTACAGGAGTGTAAATTTTATTGTGCTTTATATATGTGACAATGCCAACCTCATGCAAGATTCACATATTGACAAAGGTGCTGCATGTGGTGACTGTCTAGTTTATTTCTATTAGGCAACTCTATTATACAACTATGACATAATTTTTTCGACTTTTGCCTGACCATGTTGAAACTCTAAATTATACAACTACGGCATAAGTTTTTGATGTTTTATACTTGGTTTGGATATTTTATTGTTACATGTCAGATTTGTGTTCCATTTTAACAATTTCCGTTTGCCTGACCATGTTGAAACTCTGAATTAAGTTGACATTTTTGCAATGCAAAACAGTCTCCTGAGTCACTAGTTGTTCTTACCCCCAATAATGTGCAATTGGAAAAAAAAGTGTAGGTGTTCTATTTTGTTTGATTATTTTGCAATTTTGCCTTCCGAACCTTTGCATCACTAAACTAGCTGCACTTTATTTGTTTATAAATTGTATTCATTGCTACTATGTTTAATTACTTCTTACTTTTTTGCAATTGTGCTGGCAAATTGGGCCCTTAGGACTGTTCAACATTGCTCATCTGTTGCTCAATGTTTTGGGGCCACCTTAGTAAGTTGGTTTCCTAGTTTGCTTTTTTAGTATCCCTTAGGAATAAAGGAGATATATAATTTTCACTAACTTTAAACACATTAACGGCCCTAAATTGAGCCATCCACTCACCGCATGCAACCACATAGGAAGTATTAGAAATTTGTAGGCCAGAGTACCAATAACTGAAAAAGGACCATAAAACTTAGCTGATAGTTTCTGGTTACGCCTGGTAGTTACAGACCCTTGACGATATGGTTGATGTCATAGCAAAACCTGATCTCCCATTTGAAATTCAAGGTCTCTATGATTCTTATCATAATTGTGCTTCATTTTCTGTTGAGCCTGCAACAGATTCTGGCAGAGCAACTTTAAAACATCATCCCTTGATTTCAGTTCTTGATCCACAGCTTCAATTAAAGAACTTCCTGGATAATAGGAAAGTAGTCATCGCGGTGACTGACTGTAAGATTATTTCACTGAAGACAGCCACTGCATCCACTTGCCGGGCTGCTCACCTGTGAAACATTGGAGATACATCTCAATTGTGCGATTGACCAGCTTGTCTTTGGGTGGTATGCAGAGCTGAAAGAAAATTGAGTCCCACACAAACAGAACAACTCTTTCAAAAAGAACTCGTAAAAATAATACCACGATCACTGACTATAGTTTCAGGCAGCCCATGTAACTTGAAGATATGATCAAAGAAAGAATGAGCTACACTTACAGCCGTCTAAGGGTGAGACAGTAAAATAAAAATGACTGTACTTTGAAAAACAGTCAACTGCCAGCAAAATGCATTTTCCTCCTGAAACCGGTAACACCCCCCCCCCCCCCCACACACACACACAAAATCCATCGAGAATGGGAATCGAAAATTTGTCTTTGTTTTAGCATTTAACTCCGTATAATCCACACATAACCTCCATGTGCCATCAGCCTTAACTGAGATAACCAGTGAAGATAAAGGTGATCGGCTGCGTTGAATGATCCCTTGTTGAAGTGTAGCTGAAACATTGCCGCTCAATTTCATCTTTCTATCTGAATTGGTACTTATAGGGTCATACAACCAAAGGACCTGCTCTTGGCTCGAATGGAATTCTGTGATCACGAGATCAACTGTGAGGCAGTTCTGTTGGAGTATGAAATAAGGATGTAAATTCAGCTAGCATTTTCTGCAATTGAATGTTAGCTTCCTGTGAGACCCGAATTGCATTGAATTTGGGTATTCTGAGAGAAGAGTTATGATTTCTGCTCAATTCAATTTGCTAACCCTGTGTATAAAAAAACTTACACAATGATGTGCGTAGCCAATTCACACTAAAAAAAACCACATCAAAGTCACTTAGAGGAAGAACAAATAAATCGATAGTGAAGTAATAAGAATCCAAAGTAAGCGTAGTCCCTCTACAGATTCTAGGACTGCCAAGTTGTTCTCCATTGGCTTACATTAACCCTCAATCCATCTCGTTTATCAACCTCGGCGTTTAGTTGATCAACGACTGAAGCAAAAACAAAACTGTGAGTGCCTTCCCGAATCAATGAGAACTAAGACACGGTTCCCCTTCCACATTCCCTCCAAACGCATAGTTTGAGGGTTGCGAATACTGGTAATGGCATTCAACAAGATTTCAGGAGGTAAGTCGTCATCCGGTGTTTCTAAATTTAATTAATTGACTACCAAATAGATCCAGAAGAGTTTCTTACGCTGATGCCCTCGAACAAAGGGTTCATCATAGTTAAAACAGAGCCCTTTTTTCCGCTGTACCATCTCTTCTCTGCTCAACTGTTTCACAGATGTATTCGGTCAGCTTTCCACAATAGTTGATGTTTTTCATTGGTCACGGTAACTGGCAGATTGTGAGTATAACTTGCGTTCATACAACCTGGACATAGTCATTGCTTAAGACCGTCTAATAAATTTGAGAGGCCCTGTGTAAAATATCAAAATTAGGCGTTGGGCCCCATGGAGATTAGGATATGTATCATTAGAATGAATAAATAACATGCATTTCAAGAGTGGCTCAGTAGAAGATGCTTGTAAAAACAAGCTACATGTCTTGGGTTCAATTCCTAGAGCATACATTTAAAGCTATTTTTTCCTAAAAAATAATTGACTTTTAAAATTTGGGGGCCCTGTGAAAGTAGGCTAATTTATGGGCCTATCCTTGCTGTAACCAAATCCTTCTGTTGATGAGCTTCAATTCTATTGTGATTGCCTCTTGTAAACCGCTGGGATAAAGCTGTACCTTCCGAAACTGCGTAAGGGTAACAGCTCTAGGCACCAAAGTGTTTTGGTAATCTGCTACGGACCCAAGCTGTTTGAGTTTGGCCAATTGTCCTAACTACTTCTTGTGGATGGAAGGGCCAAAACATAGGTTGCATTGTTGAGAAAATTCCTCCCAAGTTGGATCGAGAATGTCCACCAACAACTGCATATTGTGCCAAAACATAGGTTGCATTGTTGAGAAAATTCCTACCAAGTTGGATCGAGAATGTCCACCAACAACTGCATATTGTGCCCGAAGATAGTTAAAGGGCTCATTTTTATGATAGTACAATGTTATTTTCAAAGTTCGGCAAACAAATGTTTCAATAATTTTAAATCAGTTTTATAATTTTTTGTTATTTCTACTTTTAGTTCTTTTTTCTCAAGATTTCATCTTGACATCATATTCTTTATAATTTAAGATAAGTAGTGTTATTGTAAATTTTTTTTTTTATCATCTTAATTGGCAAAAATCTACTTGACTACATGGATTTGTAATTTTTTAAATATATCACGCATTGTTTGTTATTAAATCTAAATTAAATTTATATAATTTTTGTATAAAAAATGTATATTTATTAATTACATTTCATGGATTTGATTTTTTCTCTTATTATCATAGTTGTCAGGGGATGAAGGCCATAGTTGTTAAAGGCAGCTTATGCAAGGCTCAAACCATGGAGCCTTAAAACCAAAAAGGTGGGCACTTTCAATAGAAGCAGCATTTGACAAAAGAAAAGGAGGAAAGAACCCCTAATTTTCTAAGAGTTGAGGTCAGTTTTTGTGCTTTTTTTAACCATTCTTTTCAAAGGAAGGGGTCATTCTAAAATTTTTTTATTTTTCAGAATTCCTAAATTGATTTTAAAGGGTGAATTTCTATCTTATAAAGAGTATAAGATACTTTTATCAAATACCGACGGAAAATTAGCGACGTTAGGTTTCCATTGCTATTTGGCAATGGAATAGTGACCACTAGTGACACTATTGCAACAGAAATCCATTATTAAATAAACAAAACTAGCAACGAAATGTGAATGGACTTAAGACAACATTGCGACGGAAAATGCATCTGTTGCTATTTTCTAAAGCCAATATATGCCTTGGCATGGCGACGGAAAATAATCCATCGCAATTTAGTGACGGATTATTGAATTAAAAAGCGACAATAAATAGTGATTTGATTAAACGGCAATGAAATAGCGACGAGAAATATGTCAATTTAGCGGCGGAATATTGACTTAATTAGTGACGGAATTCTAATTCAAATTTTTTGGCGGCATTTTTGGGCGGGATAAAATGAAAAATGACAACGGCAAGTAGTCCGTCACTTTAATGACACGTTAGCGACTGAAATAGTGACAGACATTTTAACAACAAAATTTGGGTGTCATTTTTGGGCAGGATAAATTGAAAAATGCCAACAGAATATGCTCCATCGCAAACGAATAGTCAACAAATAGTCTGTAGCTATCTTGTTGCAAAATTTTATTTTTATTATTATGTTATTATTATTATTTTCTTCTATTCTTTTATTTTTTTATTCTTTATATTGCTCTTCTTCGCATATTTTTTTTGATATTGTGAAATTTGGCTTTATTTAAAGACAACATATCTAAAAATATTCTAAACACAAAAAAAGGAGGAAAAATATTAAATTTAATTTGTACTAATATTATATTGGAAAAATGATATAAAAAGATAAAATTCACATATTCATATAAATAACAACAATAAATCTTAGTTTCAAACAAGTTGGAGTCAGCTGTATGGATCCTTTAACTATTAACCTCTCCAAACATACCGAAAGCAAAACTTACGTATTTGTAATATATCTAAAGCAAATATTAAAATATTTATTTTAAAAATTATCAAATGTATTACACCAAAATAGCAATGGAATAGCGACAAAAATGTCAGAAACATATAATATTTTCGCAACTTCTTAGTGATAGAATAGTAACAGAAATTTTGTCACTATTAATGTCCATCGCTAGTTTCGCAAGTTAGGCAATGACGAGGATTTCAACTTACAAATTCCATTGTAAAAATCTTGTTTTTTTAGTGTTAATCTTATTGATTAATCCTATATTTATACAAAGGTAGTCATTAATATCTAGACTTCTAACGCCTAACCACCTACTACCTACTAACTCACGGATGCATAACAATTTCTACAACTGATATTTGCTCAAGTTGGAGCATATATATCGAGTATGCCCAACTTGTTACAATAGTAGCTTACTTGAGACCTATTTGGAGCTTTTGTAAAGTTGTCACTATGTTGTTTTTCGGTCTAACATATTCTGTAGAGATGATGCCTTGTATCTTTTCTTCAATCAATCTTAATTTGTTTAGTTCGTTCATGAATGAAACAGAGTTATACACGATATGAAGAGCAACCTTGCTATCATACCACAACTCTGAGGATGACTTGAAACCCAGAGTAGCCACGCATATATTTACTTATATATTTTTTACATAACGGTTTACGAGTATCCATGCCCTTGTTACCCACTCCTCATCGTAACGGGTAGTGGAAAATAACTACCTGCCTCTCTCTATTACCCATTTTCACTACAAAACGGGTAAAAACATGGGTTCCGCACCATTGGCATTGTATTTTTATTAAATTAATAAATAAACAACAATCTATTAATATAGTATTTTATTTTAGTTAGGATTCATTTGTGATGGGTTGTGCGGCCGAAAGTTATATAAAGGCAAATAGTAAATGGTTGAATTCAAAATATGAAGGGAAACACATAAAAAAAAATGAACTTTCTCTATATGAATTGAACAAAGTGAGTATATAATAATTAATTTTATATTATTGAATATAATCAATTATAATATTTTTAAAGTATTTTCACCATTTACTGTATTTTAGTTTAGGAAAAGATATGCAAAAAATATTTCAATCACATATTTTATTAAAATTTCGATTATTCATTTATAATCGAACCACATATTAATGTGATTATAAAAAATAATAATACTATTTAAGTACGATATCAATTGAAGGCTTAAAAAAGTGTCTTAGTCTAATAAATGATGGTCATGGGCTATTTATAGTGTCCCTAAGCGGTGCCCGTAGGTGGTCGGTGTCCTAGAGCAGTGAGGTAGCCGACGGCCTAGGACAAGCCGGTGGTCCATGACAAGAAGTTGAGCCCAAGTGACCTCTCTTGATAGGCGAGCTTTCCAAGACCTTTGCACTGAGACCCCATCATACTCTGACAGGTAGGTGTCTAAAAAGCGAGGAGGCTTACACACTTAAAGAAAAGTCATTAAGTATTTTAGAGTATTATTATTTTGATTTATATCTATAATTATTTTTTTAAATAATTAGAAATAATCAAACCAAACTTCGAATTATTCTCACTGGATGAATTAACAACAAAAAATAAAGATTGACAATTATTTAAACTAGAACCCAGATTAAACAAAGAGTCAGAACCATAAACTAAACATTACCTCAAAGATAAATTTTCCGCAATAAGAGGTTGATTACCACTTTATTTAATAAGTATTTTTTAAAATTTATATTATTTAGAAAAAATATTTAAAATAATAATAATAATTTTTTATTTTTCGTTACCAAATTAAGAAATTTTAGTGTATTTTATGTCTTTATTAATATTAATATATTTTTATATTATAATTTTAAATTTTTATATTCTAATTTTACAATTACTAAGAATGAAATTGGAATTATTGGCAAAAACATTCAAAGTACAGTAAAGTTGAGCAGCAAAGCTGCAAAAAGAGTAAAAATGAAAATATAAGTCAACTTGAGGGGCCAATTCTATAATTTTTTAACTGTCAAATATAGTTAACAAACAGTGTGGTGACTAAAGTATGGTGTTGGTAAAGCAATTATGCCAAAATAAAATGATGAAATAGTAATTATAGCCAAATATCAGTGATTAAATAGTAAATTTCTCTAAATTTTTTAGTTTTGAAATTTTAGTTTACAATCCTAAATTCAACAAAATTTAAATAAAGTTATTAGTCAAATTTTATAAGATGATGTTTTTTATCTTTCTTTTTTTTTAATTTGAGCTAAAATATAGTAGTAAGTCGTGAATATTGTTATTAAACATAAATTTTATATTTCTCCTTAAAAAAATATATAAATTTTATATTCAATGTATAAATGTTAACTTTTTTTTTTTAAATAATTGCATGAATGAAATTTATTTATTTTTTCTCCCAAAACTGAAATTGATTTATAAAGTAAATGAATTATATGTTTTTCATGTCAAAAGTAATCTATTGGTTGAATTTTATTGTTGACAATTGTATTATGTCATTAATATTAAATTGTTATGAATTTGAATAAAATCATAAAAATTATGTGAAATTAATATGTGATTATTTCAGTTAATAGGTGTTATATATTTATGAATTAAATTTCAATTATATTTGGATGATTTCACAAATAAGAGAATTTTGTATTATTTAGTAACATATTCATTTATAGATAAACTTTCGAAATTTTGTGAATTTTCTTCTAATTTCATTTTCTTCATTTTGTTGGGGCCTTATTCTATTCCAAATTTGGATTTCGAATTATATAGGTTTTATAAACCTTATGTAAATTCTTATATACTTCTTTATTTGGTTAAACAATATATTTAGACATTGAATATTATTATTCGCATTTTCATATTCGAAATTTTACAATAACGGATATTTGGCATAGAACTTGGATTATGCGGATTTTCTTTTCTTTTTTTTTTTTTAATCTCCTTTAACAAATTTTTTTAGGCTTAACTTTAATTCATGTAGCAAATGATGTATCAAATAGTAAAATCATACATTTATAATGGTGGAAGATAAAATAAATGAAAAGGTATAACCGAACTATTTCTTTAAGGTACAAACAATATATAAATCAATTCTAAAATAAAAAATCAAAATTAAAAAAAAGAAAGGAAAAGGGCCCCACCAAGCATTTTCTTAAATTTTTATCCACCCTCCAGTATTCACTGGGAAACAGGTTCACAATTTTAAATGTAATTGGTTTCTGTAGTATAGTTTCTGCAATCGGACAGTAAGGCAGTGAAAAGAACTCCCTCTGACATCTTCCCTTCCCCCGACAACAGCAAAAATATTTGTAACTTATAAACAGTTGCTCCTCTTCTTCGTACTCTCTCCTCTTACGACTATTGTTGCTTCTCATTTCCATCGCTTGATCTAAATTTGTTGCCTGAAAAAGCTCATTTTCAGCGAATACCAGGTGAACTCCGCACCTCTTGACCTCCACTTTTGTTTTTTTCCAACCAACTAATTTTGCTTCGAATTGGAACGAGGCTTCATTCACGCTGCAATGGTTCTGTATAAGCCACCCACTCAGAACGCGAGAGTGGCTGCTATACCAAAGGAGCACATGATCTGACGTTAAGACGCCAATATCCCACATTTTCTCGGTGATTCCAAATTTGGCATTTCTGTCCCCATTAAGGCCTTTGAAACAACATTTGCATGTCACATTGATGTGCCTGAAAGCACCAGCGACCCTCTCGACAACAATAGAAAAAGCAAAAGCTAGGAATCCAGAATTAAAGGAAGATGAATTTGATCGCTTAACTTTGAAATCGATTGAAGATCCTGAACATTGATGGCTGAACCACTTTGGAATTTCACTTCGGGGAAAAATAACTCTAATAATACAATGTTTTAATTCCTTCTGCAACTTAAGAGAAAAAAAAATAGAACATATACGAATTAATAAAAGGGAACGGAAAAAAGAATGTATATCCAAAGAGGGAGGCTAGAAGCTTACCATGTTGGCTATTCCTTTAAGTCTCAGAAGTGCATCTCTAGTGAAATTGTCAAGTGTATTCTCCTCCAAATTTACAAAGTTCAAAAAATTGAACGAGCAATAGTATTCCGTTCCATATTGATTAGCAAATTTTAGGGATGTAAGGTGTGAAGTTAAACCTGAAGTTTCCAGCAACGGACAATTACGTGCACCCACATAACAAAGTTGGCTTGGAAGCTCTGGCAGGCCTTGTAGTCTATTGCAATTATTCACCATTAAAATAACTAAAGATGAAAGACTAACTAAAGAAAAACAAGCCTTAGTCCCAAACTAGTTGGGGTCAGCTGTATGGATCCTCAAACGGTTAAGCTCTCCAAATAAATAAAAAGGAAGGAAGCCTAAGACATAAAGAGCATTCAATACGATCCTTAGAAATTATCCACGACATGGATTTTACGTCTCCAATCGAGTCTGTTATGAATCAAATCCGCACCGATATCCAAGGCTCGTAGATCTCTAGCTATTACTTCTTTCCATATGGTCTTAGGTCTTCCCCTACCCCTCTTGGCCACCTCGACTACCAAATTCTCACATTTACGCACTGCCGTATGCGGGGGCCTCCGCAGAACATGACCATACCATCTCAGTCTACCTTCTCTCACCTTATCACTGAGTTCAGCTACATGGACTTTCTCTCGAATATGATCATTCTTGATTTTATCCAACCTTGTATGTCCACACATCCATCTTAACATTCTCATCTCCGCCACATTCATTTTATGGAGATGTTGGCCCGTTGGTGCCCAACATTTTAGCTTTGACATAGAAAATGAACAAAAATTAATGACGGTGAAGAATCGTTCACCATCTCTTGTTGATCATCATCAACATGAAATGAAATTAACCAGAACTTGTAAAATCAAACATGTAAAAAAATCTTTCATGATTTAACTGGAAGATTAAAACTTAAACTTCTTACCTAATAGCAGCAATTGTCGTCAATCGGTAGTGTGAGCCGTCCACCTAGAATCTCAGTTCCTGATCGGTGAATAAGGTAGGCAGTGTTTCTATGGGTTGAGTGATGCGATTAAGAAGATGGCGCAGCAAATGGTAGTTCTATGGTGGTTAACAGCTGGCGGACACTAGGGTGAGTGGATTGGCCGGAAGGTTCTTGGGTTGAAGAGGAGTCCAGCCAAAATTTGAACGCAGCTTCTGGTCAATGGTCGATTAGAAGAAAGAAAGAAAAGCGA
>CATIWJ010382364.1:0-11513 GCA_949640765.1 Croton laevigatus
AATTGTCGGAAGTTTCTGAAAGAGATAGCGGAAAGCAGTCAGAAATCTCAGAAGGATGATGGTGACACCATGGTCACCATATCATCGGATGTTGCATAATCCAAGATGTTGTTGTTTTCCCTTATTCAAGGTTTACGAGTAAGGATGAAATACCTTTCTCTAAGGTGTTCAGAGAAAGAGAGAAGGTATTGACTGAGGGGGAGCTACAGAAGAAGATGATAGCGGTACCCTACTCTTTGGCAGTAGGAAGTGACGGAAGAAGGCTGGAGGGGGAGATTGTTGAGTATCTAGCCTAGGATACCACCTCCACTAGAAGAAAGTCTCCCAAACATAATCATTCATGTCTCCCATTATTGTAAAATATTGATTTTAATTTATGCTCTTCTGTATTATAGGGTGAGTGTTCATTATTTTTGTAGTAGCAGAAAAGAGAGCAGTAGAAACGTGAGAGGCAGAGAGTGTGAGAGCAAGAGAAGTTTGAGTTGTGTGTTTCTTGTAGAGAGAAAACATTGAATTTGTGAGAGAGGGTTGTTTTTTGTAGTTGAGTGAAAATTACTCCTCCTGTAATTCTATTACGTGATTAATAGAAGAATTTTCAACCCTAACAGGTATGGATATTTGCCTTCGAAAAAATAAAAAGATATGTTTTTTTTTTTACCTCTATATATGTAATTTTCTTACTAAATTTCATTTTCTAAATTTTATGTATGATTCATATCAATAAATTTCGTTATTTTAATAGTTCTATTCTTATTTTCACTAATGTTTGTAGTAATTGGTGATGAAATTATACATTTTATTCCATAAATGCAGATTTAATGAAAAAAAATTATAAGAATATTTGAGATTAATTATTTAATTTATAATATAATTATTTTTATCATTGAATATTAATTTAATCTGTACTATGATATTAAAAATGAAAAAAAAAAGAACCCCACAAATACAAAATCATGTTAGTATCAACATGTATTATAAGTAATATTTGTATTCACCAGTATAATACAAGTAAATACACACCTATTATCCACAATATTGAAATATATGCATATTTACCTTTATATATAAGTTAATATGCATATTTATTAATAATTTAGAAAAATATAATATTTACTTCATATTTAAAAATATAACATATAATAAATTTAAATTTTGATTTTTATAATATCCGTAATTAAAGTAGTGTAATGAATATATCTAGAAGGTTTAATTACAGACCATCTTGCATGCATGGAACGAACACAGAAGTGAAAAATGGGAGAGAGGCTGAATTTTTAAATTAAAAATTGAGTATACTCATCAAAAGAAATTTTTATATTATTTTTGTTTATCGGATCATTATCTTAAATTAATCTCATAATGCATGTTTACAATTTTAATTATAAAAAAAATTAATAAAAATTAATATCGAACTAAAAGAGGTTTTAACATTTCAAATTCAAATAATAATAATAAATAGCAATAACAAATAAAGATACAACTAATATAAATAACAATATAGCTTTATAATTTTCTTAAAACTTTTTATCTGATGCAATATTTTTAAATTATTTAATGGAGTACATTCAATTACATTATTATGTAACCATTAATTGTTGTTACGCCCAATACAATGAGATTTTGTAGTAATCATATGAAAAGATTATAGTATTTGATTAAATAATTAAATTTATTAGGACACTTTAGAATATTTTGATTAAAATTGAAAATAGGTGTAATGGCACTTTTGAAGAGGTCATATCAATGCAAGTAAATTTGGAGGTTACGTGGCTCTGGCTTTGCATAATGAAATTTCCATTTTCATGTAAGTGTATATGAAAGTTGTTTATATGGTTTGGCATTTGATTTGAGGAAATGAAACAATCAATAAGCTAATGCTACTATTATTTTTTTTAAGAACCGACTTTTTGCCTTCCTTATTATTTGAGTGTTTGGTTGAGAAAGGGATCGAAACCTGGTTGTTTGTTTGGCCTTTTTAATTATTCTCTTTATCCATTTTCAGTTTTAGTTTTTCTCCAAAGTTCTCTATACTGATTCCCCAATCTCCTAAGGTTTTCTATTCCATTTCCTTTCCTCATTCTCCAACCAAGTATAATAATAATAATAATAAATATATAAATAATAATAATAATAAATAACAATGAATAATAATAATTAAATAAATAAATAAGTAAATAATAATAATAATAATAATTCCGATTCCTGATTCAAAGCAAATAGTCACAAAAGGAATTAGAGAGCAAATCATTTCGTTTCTGGAGCATAACCAAACATGGAAATGTATTTTGATTCTCTGTTTCCTTTCTCTTGTTTTCCTTTCTTGATTCCATTTCGTTTCCCTGCAAAAATCAAAAGCTCTCTTAGTTTTCTTTGATTGTAATAAGAAGTAAGACCAAGCTAAGCAGCAATGGCTTCCATGCTTATCTCAAAATTCTTGAAAGCCTCTAATTGTTCACTCAGTATTTCATTTTCGTCAACAATCCCACTTAACCCCACCAATTATTTCTCCAGATTTACATAAATTTCTTCGAATCAGGTCTCTATTTTAGGCTTCCAAGTTCCAACACAGCCAAAACGCGCAGATTCCACTCAAGAACTTCCTAAATCACACTTATACACCATGAATTTGTTGGCTTAAAACAAGAAAATCCCTTATCTTTTTCTCAAATCTCCTCATTAAACCTAAAGGAGACAGATTTAACCAAAATCCTGTCAAAGAATAAAAAACCCAGAAAATCTGAAAAAAATTATATAACACTAAAAATTAAGAGAAATTATTTTTTTTTTATAAAATAAAATTAATTTAAACAAAAAAATATACACTATTCGACATTACAAACAATAACATTTAACGTTTCCACTTAAAAAGGGTTGTTAATTGCAGAAAAAAATAGGATATGGTACATACATGGCCAATAAAGGCTAATACTATTCAAACCCCTTATTGCACGCAGCTTTTACATAAATAAATCTGACTGAGAAGGTAGAAATTACTATAAAATAGAACATATTATTAAAGAGCTTCAAATACAAACTAATCTGAACCGTGCGTTTACTTTAACGGGTATTATTTCATTAATCTGATCACCATTTTTCTACCTTCTAATACACAACAATCAACCATGGGGACCATTAGGTGAGTCCCTAGGAGGAACATAAATCGTAGCATACACTTCCTTCGCTACAATATGCAATTTTTGGCGTCTCAAACTAAAAGTGCCACCAGTAATTGGCTTTGGATTAACTGCCACACTAATAATATTCTCCTTCCTTGCGTTTTCAGAATCAATTTGAAGGGAGTACGAGACAATAATCAAGATCATGAATAGCAGCTTCATCATCAACCTATTAAACATAAGTCTTGACAAGATTCAAATATTAATAAGAACAAGAAAAGAAAGGTGTGAATTAAGCTAAAGAAAATAAGATTTAATTACCAAACCATAATACTATAATTTTAGTTCGTAATGAATGGTTTGCCTTTTTGTGTAGCTAGCTTTTGAATGTATGGTTAGTATATATAGGAATATAGATATTTTGATCAATAGGCAAAAAAGTCTTGGTCCATGTCAACAATAACATGTACTCTTTGCATTCCAATTAACTTTTTTTTTTGTCAAACGTGTAATTCGTTTTAATTTTATATAAAAATAAAGTGAAATTTATATAAATATTATTTTTATTATATGTTGTAAAAAAATATTACTTTTATTATTAAATTAAAAATCAGTTAAAAAAGAAGCAATTTCCTTACAGATAATTAAAATATAATATTGAAATATATATTATACTCTCTATGTGAACTAGTTTTTTAAATTTCTGTTACAAAGTGGACACTATTTTTACATTCATTATTTAATTTTATAATTCTAAATTACATTGAAAATCATTTCATATATTGATATTTTGACATCAACGTTTTCCGGTTTCGTTGTCGTTTTCAACAACAAAGACGAAATTTGACCAATTCATTTTTCGTATTTTCCGGCCGAATCGTACATCTTCCATAAAAAAAAAGATCATATTCCAATTTGTCATGACAAACTCTTCAATTTGATATATGAGCTTGCTCCTTTCCTTGGGAGAAATGTAAATTGAGTTTTTTAGTGGAAAATTTCAATTTAGTCCTTCTTCCTTTGATGACCTAATTAAGGAAGAACAAAAGGAAAGTTTTAGTTAGTCCTTTTTGCCATTGACAAAAGGAACAACTTATAATCTTTCTAGCCAAATTAACAGAAAAAGTTAATAGAAAGACTCCATAGTATAATAGTGCAAAAATGTTGAGACCTCGTTGTATATTTGTCAAAATCCGTATATCCAATTGTATATTAGCAAAAAAACTCAAGGACCTGATTGTAACTCTCCTATTTTTTTTTTTTAATTAGGTGTGGAATTTGTAATTTTTTTCCAAGTCAAGCCTCTAAATATGCAATTTTTACTCACTCATTTATGTGTATTCGTGATTTTAATTTGAGTTTGAATAAGTTGTATTCGTTGATTTTAATTTGAATCTTTGAATAAGAAGCGTTAAAAAGTGGAAGGGGAAAAAAAACTATGATAGGGTCAAGTCTTTAGCATAAAATATTAGTTACATTATTACATATTTATTAATGATAATTAGTCAACTATAAAATGAAAATATGATTGAATTTTCAAATGAATCTAAATTTTATTTAAGCAATATATATAGTGAAGATAAATTATTTCCGCAAGGCATAAGAGAGAATGAATTTTTTAGGGAAGAGAGATTAATTATTATGAGATGGTTAGAACTAGTAAAATTATTTTTCGGAGCAAGTTCGGAGCCATATTATGAGTTCAATTACAAATATTTAAATGAATGGAAAATATGAAATTGTCTATGAGTTTTGTCAAAAATGTTTTTTTTTTTGATACATCTTTAATTTGTATTTATGTTAAATAATTCTTTATTTAAACTAGTAAGCGTAGTTATCATAAATAATAGGATAGAGAGGTTTCGAATTTGATTCTTCCTAACTATACTATTAACACTAATTTGGTACAAAGGTATCTTTGTTATGTAGTTTATAATATTATTATCCAATCTATCAGTAATCTCTTTTATATATATAAAAAAATAAAGTCTTATTTTTGTTAATTCTCAAGCTACTTAATTAATCTTACTGAACTTGAGTTATTGTGGATGTCCAGCCTTCTTGCTATTTTCATATCAATTAGATAAAAATATTCAAGTAAATTATCTTTTGTTTTTTTTAAATAAAATTTATATTTTATTTTTTTATATTACCTAGTTTTTCCAATTTAAAATTGTATTTACGGCTACTTAAATAGAAAATTTCGATTTCAAGAAAAAAAAAAGATAATTTCGATTTAATGTATCACTATTGTAATATGATGAATATTTATTTAATCAGACTTGGCTATTTTTGCATTGACTTTATCTCCAATATCTATTCGTAGTAGTTTTCATGCACCAATCGCATTAAGTAGTGTGAATAGGCTGTTTAAATCAAGCTTGAAAATGATAGTTTCATAAAAAGTATATATTCTTTTAACTAAAAAGTCTCTTGCAATTTCTTTAAAAAGAAAAAAGAAAAAATTCTCCCAGCAAGCTAATTAGAATATGACATGTTGCGTTATCTTCAAAATTATAAGATACAAATGTTTCAAACCCTATTCCCGCTAATATTACTGTTAACAATCATTTAGTACTCATAGAAGTTCTATACCCTACTATATAGCATACATTGTTGCCTAGTTTATTATTAATCTTTTGTATATCCAAAGAAAAAGTCTCTCCAAATTAAAGCTTGAAAGCTAAACTTTTGAGTTGGTCCAAATATGAGTTTCAATTTTAAGCATAAAAGTCATGGCATGTGCTTGTTGAATGACTTAAGAAAAGTATTTACACAGAAACGAAAATTAAAATTATATTATAGTGTTAAATTCAAACTTCTTTCATTTAGTTTTCAATTGATTTCAATCAATTGTGAAAGCTCAAGTCATGAATAAGTCCAAATAGACAATAAAATAAAGAGATTTTTGTCATAAATCCCCCACTAAATTTTAACACATTTTTTTCAAAAAAAATTATATTTTTAAATAATTTTTAAAATAACCATTTTTTTATAAACAAAAGTATATATATATATATTATAAATAAAGAGAATATCATCTTTAAAAAGTTAAAAGTTAGCAATTGTTTTTTAAAAGAATAAAAATATAATTAGATTAAAGTTATTTCAAAATTTAAATTCGGTATTTTTTATATTATCCATAAAATAAATCTAAACCTAATAAATAATAATTAAATACACGGGTCACCGATTAAGAAAATTATATGTGTCCAGATAAATTTCATTATACTGTTAGATTATTATCTATGTGTTTTAAATATAAATTAGTTTATTTTTTATTACTAATTTTGTATTGAATTGTTCAAACTGTCTATTTTAACATATGTGTAAAAAACTAACTAAAAATTATGAAATTTAGAGAATATGATATATGACTCTCATATGGCGCATCTCTAAAATTATTATAATTTTTTAGAAATAAATTATTCTCTTATCATTTTTCCACGTAAGCACGTGTAGTTAGGCGGTCTATAATCCTTTTTTTTTTTTCGCAGGCAGACTCGAGTTATAATCAAAGGTCCTTAAATTAGGGCTGTATATGGGTCAGATTTACTAAATCCGTCCCTGGTTTGCTCACTCATAATTCACACTGCTCTGCATCCTTCTCCGTTGCGAGTTAGATTTTTGGATTACTGATTGGATTTGGTGTGGGTTTATCCATTGGATTTTTCATTGAATACAATAATGTTTTTAAAGAAAAAATTTATGCATTTAAATTATTTTCAAGATTAAATATGCATAAAGATATAAATTATCTCAAAAATTATAGTTACATAATAATAAAAATATTAGTTTCTTAAATTTTTTAATGCAATAATACAAGCATAATATTCTGATTCAGATTCTAGATCACACAGTTATTATATAATTAATATGCTGCATATTTTAAAAATTAAAGCAATTAATTAGAGTTTAAAAATTTTAATTTGTGAGAATGTTGAGAAGTGCTACTAATTGCCTTGGATTTTCAAAGTAATTATGAATGAAATTATAGTAATACTCTCACATGGAGTAGGTCAGGGCTGGTATGCCAAAATCTGTCAATGTCTCGATAAGTTGCATTTTTAAAATTTATCCCCGCCCCGTTACTCAATGGATCAGGAAAAAATTAGCCTGTGTGGATCAGGTGTTAGTGGGCATCCAACCGACTTTGACCCTACTTTAAATATTTTAATGTCAATAACAATTTATTAATTCTTTCCTATGACCAAAATACCAATTTCATCCCAAAGATTTAAGTTGTAAAATTTCACACTAATAGTGATTTGAACTATTTATAATAATTTCACCCAATTTAAAATTTGAACTATATTAAATAAACCAAATTTTGTGGGACCATCCATGATTAACCTAATAAGCCCTAGTAAAAAATTAATATTTGAGTGGTTGGATGTCAACAGAGGTGTTAAGACATTTACCCTGAATTTCCTATGATATGTGAGTTTATAACTGTGTTAAAAAAAAATTTAATGTTTGAGATAAGTACAAATTGTAAATTCGTTTACCTTTATAACCAAATTAGATTAAAAAAATTATAAACTAATCGTTCCAACATTCAAATATTGAGCAACAAAATTGTTTCTCATACCATAGAAATAAGAGTCTAAGATAGCAAAAACAATTCTAGGTCTTCCTAGGTCTTTCTCTCTGAAAGGCTAGTGAAGTTTCTTGTCTCTGTACACTTCTACTGTCTTCGTACATCTCGTTCTCTTCTTGTTTTTTCTTGTTTTTCTTGCTTTGTTTTTGGTTTCTCTACTCTATGTTTTGAGATCTGTTTCTTTTATCCTGGATCGGGTTCTCTGGCAGCTTTCAGTTTCTATTTGAAGTCTCTCCCTGTTTGTCGTCTGTGTGGCTAGGTTTTGGTTTTGATATGTGGTTCTCTGATTAGCGCTTGCATTTGATCGGATCTTCCGGTTGCCTCCCTTCCTGATTGGCAATTGGGTTAGATTGGTCCTCTGTGTTTTTTCTCGTTTTTTGTCATCCGTATTGGATTCGAGCCTTTCTCCTAAATGGTAGAGGAGCTAGAGGGTTTGTAGAATAATCTATCTCTTAATACAGAAGACGATGTTGATGGCGACGTAGCCTTTATTGATGATCAGACGATTGATGAATGCGAGAATGTGAACAAACTTAGTCTTGTTGGGCACCTGCTTTTGCGGAAACCGTACAATATTGGGGCGATGAAAATTGCCTTAGCCAAGGCGTGGAACACCGCATCTGATTTTACTATTGAGGAGGCCTCAGAACGTATCTTTATTTTCAGATTTGAGACAGCACTAGATTGAGGGAAAAGGCTTCATCGTCAGCCCTGGTCTTTTAATCGTGCTTTGATGGTATTTCAAGAGTTTAAAGGTATTGAGGTCATTGATGATATCGCATTTACACACTGCCCGTTTTGGATTAATCTCCTCCATGTGCCCATTGGCTTATCAACAAAAAAAATAGGAAGGATTTTGGGGGCAAAAGCAGGGGAAGTCATTGACGTGGATAAGAACAAAGGCCGGAATGGCATTGGTAGTGGTTTAAGGGTTAGAGTTCTGATTGACGTCTTTAAATCTCTCAAGAAGGGTTGTTGGATGTCGCTCTCTAACGGCAAGAGATCTTGGATTGGCTTTGAATATGATAGGTTACCAGATTTTTGTTATATCTGTGGCTGCCTTTCCCACCTTGAAAATGACTGTCAAGTTGTGATTGAATCTAAAATGGCTAAAACTGAAGTAACCTATAACTATGGTCAATCTCTTCGTGCAGGGGATTATAATTTTGCTAGGAAGCCAGCTTCTCCTTCTGCCTCGATCAACTTGGGTAAGCACTCTGGGGTTTCCGTGGGTCAGCAAGGGGATGGTTCTAATAAGGGGAAAAATAAGGATATACTGTTGGAAGAATCAGCTGAATCACACCCGTCAGAGGTAAATCGAGCCCAATTTTCCCATATTCCATCTGATCGTGTTCCGATCACTTCCTTTTCCTCTGCAGCGGCTGATATGGTGCCTTCAACTGTGCCTGTGGTTTCACCTGTGCTTTCTAATGTGGTTCCATCAACTGTGCCTGTAGTCCCTCCTGGTTTTTCTCTTTTAAAAACTAATGGGGATCACCGGGGAAATTCTAATCAGCAAGCTTCTTCTTGGGACTAAAAAAAAAGGAAAGTGACTCAGTTAGCAGTGGGAAAAATGGGTACCTATGAATCTTGTGTTGCTAAGTTAAAATCTCTGCAGGAAGAGGGTCTGGGATCTAGCTGTTCAGCTCAAAAATTTCACCTTGCCATTCAAAGGTTTGACTCTCTATCCAATTTGGGAGGCTCTTGGGTGAATTTACAACAGACTTCTACTGATGAGAATGTTTCTGCTGGTTCAGTTAAATGAAGAAAGAACTTGCTTACTAGTGATCGTTCCCGTCAGCCTCTGCGTGTTCTTCATGGAGGAAATGGGGAGAATGGTAATTGTGTCCTTGATTCTTTGTTCTCCTCTCAATCCTTGGTTGATGTTCGAATATAGCAGTCTACTTCAGCTATGTCTAGTTCTGCCATAAAAAAGAAGCTGCATCGGGTTATTAAGTCACCAATACCATTGAATTCTCCTCTTAGTCATGGGGTGGGGGTTTTGCATATTGACAGTGATTTGGGCCTTCCACAGGCTGGTCAAAATAATTGTGCAACAAATATTCATGAACTATGATTCCATCGGCCGACTCTGGGGACGCCGGGCTCCGCCGTTCCTCATGAATGTTTTAGCTTGGAACTGTCGGGGCTTGGGGTTGGCTCAGACAGTTCATGAAGTTTGCAGGCTTGTTTAGCTGCATAAACCTCAGATTTTGTTCCTTTTAGAAACTAAAAAAAGGAGCAAGGGTATGGAAATCTTAAGGGTGAGATGGGGCTTTCACAGTTGCTTAACAGTTGATTCAGTTGGTAAGAGTGGTGGTTTGGCTTTGTTGTGGATGGAGGATGTGAATTTAACGGTGACCTCATACTCAATTAATCATATTGATTGTTTAGTTGCTTATGATAATGTTTCCTGGCATTTTACATGTTTTTATGGCTTCCCCGAGATAGCTCGACGTAATTTGTCTTGGGATCTCTTGTGCTCTCTTAATAACCAGCTATCTATGCCTTGGCTTTGTGCTGGAGACTTCAATGAATTACTCTCGACCGATGAAAAATTTGGTGGGGTTTCTAAACAAGCTGGACTTATGGATGCTTTTGGGACTGTATTATAGGACTGTGGCTTTCTTGAGATTCCTTTTACTGGGCCCAAGTTTACTTGGTCAAGAGGCAGAGATCACAATATGATTTTAGAGCGGCTTGATAGAGGTGTTGCCAATTCAGATTTTCTCCGCCTTTTTCCCTATACCATTGAGAGGCATGTGATTTCTGCTAAATCTGACCACCTTCCAATTTTGCTTGAAATTAAAACTAGTAAAGAGCTCAGGATGAAAAAAGAAGAAGAAAACCTTTCGATTCGAAAATATGTGGCTGCTGCATCCAAACTTCAAAGAAATTCTTGATGAGGCTTGGGCAAGTTCCGAGGTTACTTCCTTTCTAGAGGTGTCCAAAAAGCTTCAAGTCTATACTGCAAAGCTATCAGAATGGAACAACAATGTGTATGGGCACATTCAAGGTACAAATCAAACTACTAAGCAGCAGCTGTCCAGGTTATTAAATGATTTAGGCCCTTCTGACTGTAGGGTTGAAATTTCCGCATACCGTGATAAGTTAGCTGATTTGGAATCTAGTGAGGAGGTGCTTTGGAAGCAGAGGTCCCGTGACCGTTGGGTTGAACAGGGTGACAAAAATTCCCCGATATTTTCATGGTATTGCTTCTCAGCGTCGGCGTAATAACTCTGTGCACATGATTATTAATGAAGCTGGGGAAGAAATTCGAGATTTTGACAATATAGTTAGTATCTTCTCAGACTATTTTACTACTCTCTTCACTTCCTCCAACCCAAGTGCCATCCAATCAGTTGTTAGCTGTGTTAATAAAAAATTGTCTCAAGACCATATTAATCTTCTTAGTGCCTAGTACACGGCGGATGAGGTTAAAATCGCTGTATTTGAGATGGGTGACGATAAAGCGCTTGGTCCAGACGGGATTAATGTGGGTTTTTATAAGAAGAATTGGAATAGGGTCAGCAAGGATGTTACTACAGGTGTACTTGATGTTCTTAACAATAAGGCCTCCGTCTCAGCTATCAATCAAACAAATATTGTGCTTATTCCTAAGAAGAAAAATGCCCGTGGACCCAAGGATTTTAGATCCATCAGCCTATGTAATGCTCTTTACAAATTTGTGGCTAAAGTTCTCTCCAACAGGATTCGGCTAGTTCTTGATTCCGTTATAAGTGAGCATCAGAATGCATTCATACCAGGCAGACAGATCTATGATAATGTCATCATTG
>CATIWJ010382391.1:0-14295 GCA_949640765.1 Croton laevigatus
AGTTCATGACAATAGAGTGTCATAAGAATGGAAAATCTAGCAATAGGAGTAAAGATGGTATACGTAGAAGGCCATATACCAGATTGGTTTGTTGAGCACATTTTTGTGCATCGAGACAAAAGGATGGGACATGGAGGATAAATTGTGTAAATAAAGAACATAAGCACAAACTAGTGCTAAGATTTGTAAGATTTTTTCATCAAAATTGTTTACTGATAGAACTAGTTAAAAATAGGCTTCCTTTTCCTTTCTTACTTGAGTTTTGGGCACTAACTTCTAATGTGGCAATGTGGCTAAGGTTGCCACATTCATAGCATGTGAGCTCTGTCTTAGGATTCTTTTTGAATCTTCTCCTATACTCCAGATTTCTTACAAGATCCCCAAATTTCTTGGTGAGGAGTGCTATTTCTCTCTTCTCATCATCATCACTATAGTTATCCTCACTTGATAAAGCTTCTTCCATATGCTTATTCTCCATGGCATTGAGAGCAATGGTCTTTTTCTTTTCTCCTCCTTCAATGGATTGCTTATCTTTGCTTCTTTTATTGAGGATGAGCTCCAAAGAGATAAGCTCTCCAATAAGTTCATCATTCCTAAAAGCATGGAGATTGTGGCCTTTACATAAGGATAATATAAATACATCTCATGATTCCGGTCTTTAAGTAAGGATAACATAAATGCATCCCATGATTCCGATAAAGACCTCAAAATCTTGCCATTCACCTCTCCTTATGTGTAGTGCTTGCCCAATTTCCTCAAGTTAGTGACCAATCCAAGAAATCTATTAGTTATAGTGGTAATGTCTTCTTTCGGCTTTCTTTTGTAGGTCTTATACTCGAATATAGTCGAGAACTTCTTCTCATCTATTACTTGTTTGGTACCTTCGTGATAGTTTTTCAAAGTCTTCCACATAAATTATAGGGAAGAATAATGGAGAACTCTAGCTCCTTCATCTCTAGAGATGCATCCCACTATTGTAACACCCCTTAACCCGACTACTACTAGCTAAGTTAAGTGTACCACATCTAATGCTACTTGGTATACAGAACATTACCTCAGAAATTTTTTTTTCTCTTTTTAAGCTGTTGCTCGTTCTGACTTTTGACAGTGCTTCTGGTGAGTCTGACTATACTTGACTATTCTGATTCCACTATTGTCCTTTCTCGAACCTATAAGTTTAGCAAACACTAAACTTGCTGAGCTACTAGCTCAGTGTACTTTATACTTATTTAATGTAAATTTACATACCTGTATTATACACATATCACACATAGTAACCAATTGCAACATATATCATAGTAATACAACACCACAGTTCATATATGTTCAACAGATGTTTTAACCACACAGGCACGTAAGTAAATACACTTATTTACCAAGGCAATCATTTATTTACTTCGCTTTACATGGTAATTAGCAGAACTTTAGGATAAGAAAAAACTAAATGATAACCGACTGAATGATAGTCATAAATTCAATAATCACAATACTATTGTATTGGAACTACTAAATAAATTCCCATACCAACTGATAGCCTGGCAACAAGACTGGATGGCCATGACTATATAGTAATCAATTTGGTGCCATATCACAAGAACTGAATAGATAGAAACTGACTAGAGTGCGATACCTTTGAGCAACTGATGTATGATGCATCATACCCTTATCACCTAGTTCAACTCAACCAAGTAGAGCCTAAACCCTTATAGTTTATTTACAACTCATTTATTTCATTTACAACTGGTTTAAAGTCTTTTTTGTGCCATATGTATCTCTTGATATCCAAATGATAAACGAATGATAATCGGATGGCAAACTATTGTTCACTCATGCTCTTTTGATTCATACTTGGTACTTTATACTTATTTAACACAATTCACATACTGATACCTTATGTAGTTCACGTAACAAAACAAGGATAGAGTACCAAACCTATTGTACATATTGCGGTCTTTGTTCCGCGTTTGCCTCATGTGTTCTCGTGACTAGTTTATTCCTTACTACTACCTATTCTAACAAATAATTACAACTCTTGATTCATTTCCCATTCTATCAGTAAATAATAAATTTCCATAATACCCTCACTAATTTAATTTATTTCTGTATTCTTTTGCTTTTTAATTTATTCCCATAATAGTTCCTCTGAATTTATTAATTCGTCTTATGCTTACTTTCACATTTTACTGGACGAATTCCTTTTCTGGCTCTTGTCATACTTACTTTGTCAATTATTCTAAATACTATTTTAAAATCCTTTCTCTGTAATTACCATCACTCAAATTAAATTATCGATCTTACTCCCAATTATCTCACAAGATTTTTAATTTAAATATCTCTTCCAAACTTGCTTATGACATACTCAATATTTATTTGAATCACCAACTTATTTTCACTTCCTCATATCTTTTCTAATTTCTTTACGACATACTTCTAAATTTGTTACTATTATGAATATCTATTATATGTCTTTGACTTATGTAATTTAATAATTTCATTCACTTCATGCACAGGTATTTATTATTCGTATAATTTTAATGATAATTCTTAACTAATTATGTATAATACTTTTATTATTTATCGACTAATTAATTTAACACATTTATTAAATAACTAATAATTCTAATCATATCTCCATGCTCTATATTAAATCATTAATTAATCAATACTATTTAATTTCATGCACGGATATATAAATTTTGCACATATATGAATACACAAATAATTAAATTCCATATACTCTTTACCTTCCTAAATTATATTATTTAAATGTATAATATTAATTTTCCAACACACAATTCTATATTTTAGCATATTAAAATGAATTATTACTTTCTTGGATATTTAATACATTTTTGTTCTATTTAACTTCTAACTAATAATTATTTGGTGTCAATAAATAATTTATGCCATATTATAGCATATTTGATCAAATTAAACTACTCTCATAATTAATTAATACCCCTAACTAATTATTTTCTAAAATAAATTTAATTATATATTAAAACTAATCTAGAGGGCGTAAATAAGTTAGAATATAAGTTTAGGGGTTTAACTGTAATTACCTAGGGACTCTGTTGCAAACGGAATATAATTTCAAGGGCCAAATTATGAATTATTTGTTAAAATCTAATCTGGAGAACTAAAATGAAATTATAAAATAAGTTTAGAGGCTTATCTGTTAATTTTCAAGGCCTTACTGAAATATAGTAGTAACTTTAGGGGCCAATTTATGATTCTGTAAAAGTTTAGGGCTGCACGCGTGATTTTTCAGAAATTCCAAAACGCTGTCGTTTTACAGATCCCAGAACCCTACTGTTTTATAGATCCCAGAACATTGCCGTTTTGCGATGATATGACGTCGTTTCTGCTTAGTGTCAAACGACGCTATTTAGGTAGTCTCATTCACCTGATTGTCTGATAAACGAGTTCCGACTAGATCTGTCACTATTTCGGTACCCACTTCCATTTCCGGCGTTAACAATTTGCAAGCCGTACATCGATCTCTTTCTCTTAGCGAGTAGGTTCGATCGATGGCCTCAAAGCGGTCGTCCGATCACCGGACGATTTTATTATTTTGTTTGGATCCTTGGTAGACCTATCAGGTTATCCATTGACCCGACTGGTACTCCCCTTTCCTGCAATATTTTCCAACTTCTCTTGATTCTAGATCAATCACCGGACGGTGACCAGTCGTTTGATGGCCTCAGATGGTTCGGATGGCGCCGGATGGCGGTAGTGCATTGCCGGATCTCCCTCGAGTTTTCTGCTCTAATTTCTGAATTTTGAATTATTTTTAAATCCTAATCTCAATTTGAAATTCAGCTCTCCTCTCGCCTTTCCTCGTTTTCTTTGTTTTCTATCTCCTCTATCCTGTTTCTTTCTCTCTTGCTTTGTTCCTTCCCTTTTCCTACGTAATATTTAGCATTCCTTCCTGTGTTCTTTACTTCTCCATCACACACAAACACACACACACACACATATATATATATTACACTTCAATATAGATTTTACTTCCTTCATTCTATGCCATATATGCACTTTAGTTTTTTTCCCATTTCCTTCCACTTCTTCTCATTCTTGTTCCATGCCTTTGTCTGTGTAACATCTAAATTACCGTAAGTGCGAAACATGAAAGTTATTCTTTTATGTGTTAGCTAAATTTAAAAATTAGAATTACTTAATTTGGACCTGTACGAACAAAGATATGGTCAAATTAATAGTCAACGTGCAGGCTACCTATGGCAGTGCAACAGAATCTGACGGAACCCATCACCGAAAATTATTTATAACTTGGATTGACTTGAAATTTTAACATAATGTAGATTTTGATATCTAGTTTCATTTGGTATAAGAATATTAAATTTGGAATGTTATTCAAAAAAATTATCAATGAAAAATGGCAGCAATGTTAAGTAAGGACCTAGATGGAATTCTTCTAAAAGTTTAGGTGCATTTATGTAAAATAAAAATTAAGTGTTGGAGGTTGTTAATAGTGCCTATATTTGCCCTTATAAGCGTTTTTAACGCTGCACTACAGTTTCTCCTGAAAACGCTTGAATAAAAAGTTATAACGGAAATTCTACAGAAGGACCTAATTGTAAAGACTTTTCTCAAGGAAGGAGTTATCGGTAGAGGATAAAAATGGTGGTGTGTGCTTGTTCATCAAGGAAAATTATGAAAGGAAGACATGTGACATCATCTTAGCCATTGAATATAACAATTTGATTGAATAATAACTCTTGGACGTAAAATTAAATAAATAAAAAATAAAATGAAAATATAAATACATAAATTAGACATAAAACGAACATATTTTGAAGAAGCAAAATACTTTCATCCCTTCCATTCTTCTCTTAAAACCGTGGCCATCAACAAGACAAAAGAGAAAAGGGAGTTTGGTGAATCCCAAGTGATTTTAAATGGGAACTAGCTTAAATACAAGCTAATCGTTTAAGGTAAGCTTCTCTTCCATCAACTTGGTGATTTGCTTAGTAGTTTGGAAGGAGAAAGGAAGAGTATATGTTAGAATTTTAGTTACAAATGATTGAATAATTAAGATGAGATGATGAATTGATTACATAGAACTTATATGTTTGGTAAATAAGATGAAAAGGGGCTGAAAACTACATGCTGGCAGTTTGGATTAGGTTAGGTTCACGCGAAATTTTCATAATGTTAGAGACATGACTAAAAAAGAAATTTTTTCCTTATGTCTTAGCTAACAAAAAAACTTGAATCACCTTATTTAGATTTGTGTAGTGAAAGATATGATCGGAATAATGACGGACGTGCAGACTGCAGTGAATAGATAGGATAACAAGGCAGTTTGGAATTCAACAACTTTTTAGATTATGAAAGAGACTGAATTTAAGTAAGTGTAAAATGTAAAATATATAGGTTTATATGTCTAATTTATTCCTGTAAAACAGTTTGGGCAAAAATTGAGTAGGTAGAAAGTTATACCCGAATAACCGAGAGGTGTGCCTTGTACATGTCAGAAATTAAAAGTAAATTTTACCCTGTAATTTATCCATTTTAATTACATAATTTGAGGAAAAGGTAGAAGAAAAAATTATTCCCTTATGTGTTAGAAAACCTTAGAAGTTAGAATCATCTTAATTGGACTAGAAATGAAAGAGATATAACTAAAACTATAATAGGTGTACAATCTAAAAGTTAGAATCATGCCAGAATTGAACCTGTAACTTTAGCTCACGATTTGAATTGCTATTGACATAATTTGATGTTATGGTAGAAGACAATTTTGTGCCCACTTATGTTATCTAACTAGAGAATAAGAATCACTTCATTTAGACGTTCGATGAAATGGATATGACTAAGTTAACATGTTGCGCGCAAGAAGAATAAGGCAGGCAGGAGGATTGGAATGAAAGTAGTATCGAAAATTATATGTAACTTAATTAAATCTGAAATTAATATGAATAATAACTTTATGTGTTTAGTTTAAATAAAGTTAAGAACCAATTTAATTAGAGTTGTATAAATAAAGTCATAAATAAATTAATGAAAGGTGCACAAATGAAATAAATAGTTGGCAAGAAGAAATTAATGAATAATTGCGATTGTGTTATGTTTTGCTTATAGAAGTGTGAGCTTGTTTAATTCTATATGAGGAGTGAGGGTATAAGGAGGTTGTCAGAAGTGTTTGTGTGTTTTATGCATGAATTGGAATTGTATATTATTTATGTAATTTTGGTAAATATTGCATGTATGGGAAAACTCTGGCGAAATTTTCGTAAAACGTAACATTAAAATCGATTAAGGATAGAAAGATGTTTAGTAATATCAAAAGTATAACTATACGACCGGACAACATCGACAGACTTAGGAACCGAAACTCGAATATTGGTAAAAGACATTTCATCTAAACTTAATTATTGGGTCAAGGTCATGACCACTTTTACAAAAAGTACCACTAGTTGTAGAATCGGAAAAAAAATACTATTTATTTGGTAAAATACTATTCATTTGGCAAATTATTATTCATTTGGTCAATTTTCAAAGAAGAAAATATAAAAGGTAAAAACACATGAAAAATCAGCTGTGAACCATTTGAGAAACTAATTATAGAATTAATGAATACATAAGTGATTAAATATGATATCCAGAAAATAACTTAGCATTAAGATATAAGTTAGATTATAAAACACGAGTGGCAAATATAAAAAAAATTAAAGTTAAAGTAGAGTATAATAAAAATGTATAAAAAGAAATATTAGAGGGAATATATAGTAAAATGAGAAATTAATTAAATTGTGATTTGTTGGAAAAATCAGCAGTGGAATCTAGCCACGAGAGCACATGAGACAAATAAGAAGTGAACGCGACATTAATATCAGGTTTGATACTTTACTCTTGTTTTACTATATTCAAGTATATATGCTGTGCTGTGAATATGTGATGTATTGTTGCAATGTTGTGCTATTATTTACCATATGTATTGCCATGTGAATAATTAATATGTTAAATTGAACTGAGTAAAAGTAAAGTACCCACTAAGCATAATGCTTAACAAGTTTAGTATATGCTAAACTTGTAGGCAACAGAAAGACGCAAAGAAAATCAGAACAGTCAAGTAGCATCCAACACCAGTAACACTTAGCTTGGCATATGCTATGAAGAAAAAACCAAAAGTCAGAACAAAACATAGCATAAAAGAAGAAGAAAATTTTCTCAGATAATGTTCTGTATACTAAGTTGCATCAGTTGTGACACACTTAGCTTGACTAGTAGTCGGGTTAAAGGGGTGTTACATTTTGCCTCTTATGATCATCATTATTATTATCACATGTCCCTTTGTCAAATTTCTTTTTGATCCTCCAACTTATTGCTCGCTTGTCATCTCATCCTGACGTATATTTAAATTTCACTATGCTTATTATATTTAGATTTTCAATTGCATTTATTCGCAGTCACACACCAATCTAATTTAATAAGATTTAATAACTGTCTTATCTTTTAATTTATTTAGCGAACTACACTTTATTATCAAATTTTTAACAGATTTGATTATAATATTGGCACCTGCTTTATTCTTAATGCTTTAATATCCCTTCGTCGATTTATACATTCTCAGTTTCTAAATTTTTTTTCATAATTTAACTGATTATTTCGATTGTCAACTAGTATTATGTTTCCATTATAATCATTGCTTAAATACTTATTTAAATATCCTTAATTTAATTTCAATTTTTATGACCTTTTCATTTTATTTCGGATGCCTATTATTTCGTCATATGGATAACTTATTGATAATTTAATGTTTTGACTTTCATGTTCATATACTTCTAACTCGAATCTACCTTTTTATCCTTTTATCCTACTAATTTACTACATGATTATTTGCATCTCGGTTTACGTATTTACATTTAATTTCTCTTGTACATTTTCTGTTTATTTTAAATAAATACCTTTTTCATTTACCGTGTTAATTGATATTACCGTTTACTATCAAATATTATTCATCACCATATCTTATTCTTGCAATCTCAAACTGTATTTAAATTTGGTTGAAGAAATTTTGATTTATATCTTTTCTAATTATACAATGTTTACAATATGTTTATGACATGCTTATTTCTTAAATTATTTTTATCGTTTCTAAAATTTATTTCTTACGTAAATTATTGGAACAGTCAAGGAAAATATAGTCTTTTCGTTTGATAGATATTTTTAATATAATAATACTAAAATAATTAATTAATTTTTTTAAAAAAAGTAAACTTATAGTTGTCGGCAAATAATTGTCGACAACACAACGGTTCATATGTGAAAAGCAAACAAACTTTTATGGCCAACAATGAGTTAATAATTGAAAAGAAGAAGGGTTTAGACAATTATAAAATCAAGTTAAGAGAAGGACAAGGCTAAAGGGGGAGATAGATAGTATACAGGAAATAGAGACCGAAAGTGAAGAGAGAATTCAAAATTCAAAATAAATTTTAGGATTTAAATAAATCAAAAATTGATAAATTAGATGGAGTATTCGAAGAACGACCCGCAACCCATAGCCTTCGTCTGGAGTCATCATAACTGTCAGAGACCACTTTCTGACTCATGGCAGTCCGGTAGTCGATCTGGGTGCAAGAAACCCCGAAAAACAAATGGCCGGAGGTATGATATTTGATCGAGTCAAATGAATTGTAAAACGGGTCGGCTACGCCTTCAAACTCAAGTTTCTATCCATTTCGGTGACTGGATGGATGCCAGATGATGCAGTAGATCAGTGGCCAGTTAGTGAAGTTTTGTCCTCAAAATCGACAACCCGAATGAAGAAATCAAATCTAGGTAGCAAACTCGTCTAGAGGTTGAAGACGGTGGTCTGATTCAAAGACTGGTTCCGTTAGCTCGAGTTGATTCAATACTCGTTTTGGTCAACATCTAAAACGACGTCGTGTTTTGACAAAAAATTTCACCTCTAGTTCCTAGACTTTGACAAATAACACGCGCGCCTCTGAAGTTTCATTAGTTATTCATTTTAGCCCTTCCGAACTAATAGGTGACCCCTGAACTTAATTTAACTTTTCGATTAGGTCCTAAAGCTTATTTATGTAATCAAATTGAGATTATTTTAAGAATTAATTATTTTGAAGACCTAAACAAATTACGAGGACATTAAAATTAAGCCTAAAATATTATAGAACTAATTAACTGAGTTTAATTTAGTATAAAAATAATTAGAGACCTAATTATTCAAATATTTAGATAATTAAATTAAGGACAATTAAAAAGATACCCAATTAAAAATTATTATATGATATAAATAGGGATATTTAAACGAAAATGGACAAAATATATAGATTATTGGATAACAACTTATGACTTTGAAAATGGACGATGTTAGGACAAAAGACAGTTCGAGGATAAAATAAAAGGACCCGAAACTTAAAGAGACTGTGATTTGGTATTTTGACTTTGAAAAGTTATTATTTTTAATTATTTTGTATGGTATTTATTTTGCATGAGTTTCTTTGGTTAAATATTTATTTGGTTGTGCTTTACTTTGAAATTATGATTTTATTGAGTTAAATTTTATAAAGATTTTTTGAGATTTTTATTTGATAAATCAAACCATCTTTATGAATTTGGTAAAAATTATATTTTCGCAAATAATTGATTTGGAGCTTTTTTCTAAGAAATATATTATTATCATTTTTAATATTTACGATTTATTATATAAATATTTTGTGAATCAAGTTATTTTCAAAATATATGACAAATTTCTAAAATATGACTATACTATAGAAGTATTTTTAGTACTGAAAACGAATGTTTTTAGAAAAATATATAAAAAGTAATAACTAAGTTTATTTTAGGGAAATTCAAAGTATTTAGAATGACTTAGACAACAATTTTAAAGATTTAAATAAAAGGTTTGGATTCTTTTCGTGAAATCATTATTTTAAGCATATATTGAAATAAATCTTTTCCATATCAAAAATTCGGTAAAAATAAATGGTATGATTTCTACAAATGTATTTTGATGCATATATTTTGACTAAAAATATTTGAAATTGAGATGCAAATTGTGAAAGTAATTATTTTGGGAAAATGCAGTAAATTTAATATTCAGAAAATATTTTATTAAGTTTTACTATGATTTAGTTGAACTAATCAAGGTAGGAAATGATCGATCATATTCTGGCGATTTTTGATATATGGCCATTTTTTTTTTTTGTGACGACCGTAATTCATTTACGGTGACGACCGTTATCCATGCCTACGGGCCGATTCATCCATGTAGCTATTCCATGCATACGGGCCGATTCATCCATGCAGATATAGATTTGTCTAAATATCTAGAGCTAACCAAGTAAGTCAAGTAAGATTTTAAATAAAGCAATTTAGTTTATTTTAAAGAGTAATTTTATTTAATGATTATTTTATTAAGTGGTTTTCAATATTTAAATTATATTTTAAATTATGTATGTGTATTTAAATTATTTATGTTTTTCTTAGTTAAAGTATCCACTGAGCATAATCGCTCAGCAAGTTTGGTTAATAATGAACTTGTAGGTCTCCAAAAGAAGTGAAAAAAACCGAAACTGTCTGATAGCATCATGAACACGAAGAACTTAGGTTGGCATATACTGTAAAGATGAATTCAAAATCAATAAAGGAGATTTTAGAAAAAAAATTATACCCATATTTTGTAATAAATTTTAGAATATAATATAATCTATATAATATGTAGTATATGATGTGGCACAACTTGTATAACACCCATTCTAGGCCCACGAATAAGTCTAGAAGAAGCATTACTTTCATGGCTTAGAGATGGTTGTCCTACTTTTTTTTTTTTATACCATCACATCATGCATCCCTTCATTTACGATATCATTATCTTATGCATACACTCTACATACCATTCATACACTTCTAACTAGTTAACCACTAACTATTACATAGTATTCTAATACAATAATGCTAATACAAGGTCATAAAATAATAATTGCAACATTAAACAATTATCCTAGCAAATTCATGTACATGCCAAGTCTATACTACACAAAAACAAAAGCTATACCCAAACGCTTGAGTTATCTGTGCTGAAAGCGGCTGACTGCTCAAAAAAGGTCTTGTTCTACTAGATTTTAACCTACGAGTTTAAACAAGTAAACTCGCTGAGCAAACCTTTGCTCAATGGGTGCTTTAATCGAAGTTGAAAATAATATTTATTTAAAACAATTAATGCAAACAAAACAATTAAAGAAAACAAGTAAGTTAAACATGTTACCCGTAAATAAAGTTCCATTTATCAGCATTTTTAGCTCTAGTGGCATTCGATAGAACTCGACGATAAGAATTGAGGTCTATGTGTATCCCGTATAGCCATTTGTTGACTATAATGCCGATACCATATCATTCGTATCCCATATAACTGTTTGTAGATTGTAACGCCGATACTTTATGCATATATTCATTCACAATACATAGTTCGTATAGCCATTTGTAGACTATAACGCCAATACGATTTTCTCATATCACATCATGAATCATTGTCATAGCATTACCGCAGTTTCTAACCCTACAATGCATTGTATCCTTATCACTAGATTCTAACTCAAGTCATTATGAGCATTTAATGTTTCAGTCTCATTTTCATTCCATTTCACATTCACATAACTCAACATATGTTTACTTGTCTCACTTTTCCATTTCTTATGTGTCATTAACATTATATAATGATTTTCTTGATATTTCAATACCATTAAACGTTAAATAAAATCAAATGAAATAAATCCGAGTGAAAAATAGTGTTTTTGGCACCGTTGTGCATGAAACGCTACTAGTCACTAGTGAGACTGACCCTAGCGTGTTTGTCACAACTGAGGCAGCTGAGACGAGCATTCTGGATGCTTCTGGTGCTGGTTTTGAGCATGCAACAACAACATTATGGTGTTTATCTCGCGTACGTGACCCGCAAATTGCATTCCAAAAGCATTTTCAGACTGCGCGTCTCTCACTATTTTAGCCATAACTTTTGATCTACAACTTCCATTGAGGTGATTCAAAAAGTATTATAAAGATAACATCCAGGGCTACAAAAAAGTCTTCTACAGCTTTTCCAAATAAAATCATTTTTAATGAGAAAAATTAGGTTAAAGTTGGAATTCAAAATTTTACATATATAAAACTCATGTTTTCAAACATAAACGTTTGAAAATATTAAATCCAAACCAATTCCTTCATACATAGCACATATATACTCTTAAAATCCAAAATCAATTCAATTAAACTTTCAAAATAAAAACTAAAATTTAGGAAAATGAAAAATTGACATAAAATTGGTTAAAAGCACCAAATCTTAAAATCCTTAGCTCTTCCTTTAAGCTAAGTTACTTCTTTGCCTTTTTCCTTGTTTTTGGCTTTAAAATCACTTAGAAAACACATACACATTTTAGCTCCTACTTGAAATAAAACCAAACCCTAACTCCATTTACTTAGGGTTTCTATTATAGCCTAAATCGATACCAATTCTAACTTGATCTATTCTTTCCTTGACCATTTCTAGCATAGGTGATAAGGAATCTAGCTTGATCCATTACTATCCTAACTTAGCATTAACTTAATTCATATCATCTCTTACCTCAAATCCTAACTTCTTTGAGTTTTGGTGATGAATCTTGAAAGGTTTTCCTTAAGCTTGAATGAAGAAGTGAACACAAGCCTATGACAGTTGTTTCACTCATAAATGTAATTTTTTGTTTTATTAATGTAATTGGGTTTAATCCATGTATTTAGTTTTAATTAGACTTGGATTTTGAGTTTATAAATTAAATTAAGATTAACTGGGTGTTAAGTTAGGTTAATAGCCCAAGTCCAATTACTAGGGCCTTTTGTTAGGCTAGTTTACGTAAAGAGTCAGATAGGTTTGGTGTTAAAAAGTCTAAGAGTGGAAGACGCCAAAGACTTCAAGAATTCGGCTGTTGAAGAATAGATGCACATACGTAGGTGAACGTGACTCTAGAAACTTCTTTGGCTATAGTAGTGAGAGAACGTGGAAAGCAGTTTACGAAAGTGTGTGCATAACTTATGTTAGTGGAATAGTTAACTACTAAAGCTTGGCAATAAAAGAAAGCACAGAAGGCAGAAAAAGGGTACACACCCAATATACACATTGTTGGGCTCGAAATGCCAAAATCCCTTGGTTTTGAATATTTGACAAACTCACTTGAATTTGTGATTTACTAATGATATTTTAAGTGTTTAAGTATAGCTCTAGTAAGTATGAACCATCACAAGTAAAGATAAAAAGTTATACTTGCAAAAATTTAAAGTTCTTAGAAAATGGCTATGAAGTCGATCGAGTATAATGTAGTCGATCAAGTAGCATCTCTCCAAGAGTTTCAGGAGTCAATTAGTCGATCGAGTATATCAAACTCGATCGAGTAACTTGTGCTCAAAATTGCCAAAAGCCTTCTAGTCGATCGAGTAACATCAAGTCGATCGAGTAGGATGGTCCAAAAGTTACAGAAGCATTGAAGTTGATAGACTACACATCTAGTTGATCGAGTACCTTGGTCAAAACTTCAGTTAAAGTCAACTCTACATCAACTCGATCGAGTACACCCTATGGAACTCTATCAAGTACAATTCAAATGAATATAACGGCTAGTAAATTTAATGCGTGCTGACGTCAACGGGGTCCGTTATATGACCGTTGGAAAAATTTTACTCTACAACTCGATCGAGTAGTCTGTCATTTCTTTTGAAAATATATTTAATTCTTGGAGCAACGGCTATATTTTCACTTGTGGGTATAAATACCCATTGATATAGCTATTTGAAGGTAGATTCAACTACAGAACACTAAGAGCTTCATTTGTAAACAACCTTCTCTTCATCTTTCACTCTTTTATTCATCAAAAATATGTTTTGTTGTAATAGTTTGTTGAGTTAGATATAAACTCAACATTTTTGTTATGAATGTTTGTTGAGTGATCTTTAAACTCAACATATAAGTATTAGATAGTTTATGAGTGAGCTTTAAACTCAAAGACGATAAAGTTTGGATTTAGCTATAAACTCTATGTTTGAGGTAAACTTTCAAAACCTCTCTTGTATTCTTATTGAAGAATAATGGAACCCAATTCTTTCTGGAATTTGAGAAGTGGAAGTAGGCTTGAGTTGTAGCCGAACCACTATAAATCTCTTGTTCATCAACCTATTCTTTAATCTTCCTAAACTTCCATTAAAGTTTCAATCCACCACATTCCGCACTTAACCAAAATTTTTATTGGGCAATTAATTCACCTCCCCTCTTAGTTGCCC
>CATIWJ010382807.1:0-10082 GCA_949640765.1 Croton laevigatus
ATTCAAGGTATTAACTTTGATCTTCCTCATGTTGTTGAGGTTGGATTGGAATGCCCTGGTGTTACTCATGTTGCTGGTGACATGTTTCTAAGTGTTCCAAAGGCTGATGCTGCTTTACTCATGGTTAGTATCAATTTCTACCTCGCACAAATGTTCCAACTGATTTATAAAATCCATTTTTTTTTTTCAATTCTACTGGGTTTATAGACAATCGTAATTAATTCGGATTCAAGTATTGCTTATGGGATGCATTTAATGAATTAATAGTCGAAAATTTTAAATGATTACATAATAAAATTCTTGAAAAGTGATGTCATTATACTGATACTATAGAGTTTTATTAACGTAGCTATTATTATTATGAGTTAGAATAATTATTGAAGTCTAAAGATAACATTATATATTATTTGTTCCATTTTATGTTGAGTAAATTATTTATTTCACTTAAACTATGTTATAATTTTTTTTAGCATACTTAAACTATGTTATAATTTATCTAATTAATTATTTCTTCAAAATACTTTCAAACAAAAATATTTCTTCACAATACTTTATATGCACTATTTTATTGTTCAAAAGTATTAATTAATATAGACTATTATTCTTTTTATTGTCAACTTTTTTTTTTTTATGTTAAAATTGCTTTTTTTTTTAAAACAAAAATTATTGAATACATGAACTATTCTTTGTATTACTATTGAATTGCGAAGTTGAATAATTTTTTAGAATAATAAAGAAATTTAGTTTAAAAATAAATGTAATAATAAATAATTTATGACAAAAAGTTATTAAATAAAATAAGTTTACATTTAAAGTACAAAAAAATTTTAATCTTGATGGCAAATATAATATTAAACAAATAAAATAAGTTAGTTATTAAAAAGATTTCATATCACATCAGATGATGTGGATTAATTATATGTAATTATTTTGGTTTATTTGTTAATCTTAGTGGAGATTCAATTTGCCTTATTTTTAAAATGGGATGCGAAATGCAGTGGGTGCTTCACGATTGGAATGATGAGGAATGTATCCATATTTTAAAGAAATGCAAAGAAGCTATTCCAAAACAGAATGGAAAGGTGATAATTGTGGAAGCTGTGGTTGCTGAAACAAATGATGAGTTTGAGTTTGTTAGGTTGGCTTTAGATATGGTGGTGATGGCTCATACTAATAAAGGAAAGGAGAGAACTTCTAAGGAATGGGAATATGTTCTTCGCCAGGCTGAATTTGCCCGATTTACTATCAAATCATTTGCCTCTGTTCAATCTGTTATTGAGGCCTTTCCTTAAGCTAATAATGCTATTAGTTTGCTATAAAATTAAGCTTTTCTACTTTACTTAATATTTGTCGTGGATTATGATCCAAGTTATATAATATTTGGTATTGATATTTACTTATTATTTGAGATGTTTAGTATTGTCTCGATCCCAACAAGAAGAGTGTTTCTCTTAGTTTTGTTTCTATCTCACCACAAAAAATCGTCATTATTTGCACGGAAACTTAAAATAAAAACAAATTAATTTGTTAATTACGTTAATCAAAATATTAATTAAGTAAATTAAATAATTTATTTTAAATGATCAATTTAATTATTATTAAAATATTAATTATTAGATAATTATCACTTTAAATAATATTATGTGATAATATAAAAAAGGTGGAATCAATGAGTGTATGCTAAGTAAACTAATCAAACTTCAAACCTCTATAAATAGGCTATTTCTATTTAGTTTAAGGTGACGGAAAAATCAAAGTCTAAGGGCTCAAGTTCCGAAACTCTGACGAATTGAAGACGTGATTTCTCCTCAAAATTCAAAGGCTCATCTAACAATTATCGTGAACAAAGTTTGTCAACATAATTCAAGAGCATATCTTTGACACTTCGTGTTCAAGAGACAAATCAAGCTCAAGATCTTTGACAATTTGAAAATGTAAGCTCTCCTCAAAATTCAAAGCTTTGTCGAGCAATTGTCATCAAAAGTTCTTCATGAAGATTAAGGTCAAGCTCATGTAATCCTCATTTTGCATTCTTGATACAAAAGCCCAATCAAATCAAACTCCTAAAGGCATTCACTAAATTCAAAGATTGAAAGCTCTTCTAACATCAATTCAAGAATATGTCAATGACCTTTGAATTGTCTTCATCAAAGTTCGCATTAACAACGATTTAAGATAAAGTCTTCAACCCTTCGATTGTCAATAAAGTTCTTCAATGATAATTTAAGATTAAGCCTCTACAACACTTATAGTTCTGTGCAGGTATCTTGACATAAGAAAGTCCATAACAGGATATGCTATTTACCTTGGGGAATCACTCGTTAGTTGGCGCTCAAAGAAATAGGCCACTGTTTCTCATTTCTCATTTGAAGCATAATATAGAGCCCTTGCCATTACAATTTGTGAAATACAATGGTTATTGTATTTGATGCAAGATTTGAAAACAGAGGTAACTTCACCTGTGAATTTCTTTCGTGAAAATCAATTTGACATTTTTCTCTCAGTGAACCCAGCCTTCTATGAGCGATCGAAACATGTGGAGATTGATTGTCACTTCATCAGGGAAAAGATTACTTCATGTCTGATCAAGGGCGGACTTGGCTTGTGCCACGTCCTTAATTTATAAAGCCTTTATTATTACTTTTATTATACATGAAAATGAATACATACAAACAGCTTTTTTATTTTTTTTTTATAAATAAATTTTAAAACAATTACTAACACTTATACATTAAAATTTATTTTTCTAAAAAAATTTCTCCTGCTAAATTATTTCTACCCATTTCTATTTAAACATTTAAAATGTTAAATTTAATTTTTGTGATAATTAACTTTCAATTTTTTTATATAAATAATTTATCATCAAAAAATTATATAACATAAAGTATTTTTCATAAAAGAATAACCATTTTTTTACTAATATTTTATTACAATATTTCAGGAGTCTTATTTTTAACTCTGTGTATGCTTGTATTTACACTCATTTAAAAAATAATAAATTTTTAGTTACGTAGTAAGAAATTAAATTTTATTATATTAAAACTTGATAATAAAATGATGATTATTATGGATTTATATTTTTAATATTGTATACTTCATTTGTATCAAAAAATTTACTTCTCTTAAATAATATTTTTATTAATCTGCTTAACAATTTTTCTCTAATTGAAATTTGATATTTTTTTAGCAATATATTTTTAGTGCAATAAAAACATTTTAATAATAAATTTTGTATGATGGATAGACTAATAAATTTGTCCACCCTCACCAAAATGTCTAGGTCCGCCCCTGGGTCTGATACATCTCCTTCCAATGCATACTGATTGGCAATTAGCTGACATCTACACAAAGTATCTTCCTCCTGCATGATGCAATAATCTCATTTCCAAACTGGTCATGATGGACATACATGCCCCAATTCGCGGGGGGCTGTTACAGAACAAGAAGCTCCATGGAAATCAAAATGAAAAAACAAGCTCGATAAAGAAGATGGGCTCAACAAAGACAAAATTTAAACAAAGAGATGCCGACAAATTGACTGTTGGAGCTGAAGTAGGTGGACCAATCATAGAAGAGCAAGTTATTAAGTGAAACGGTACTTTTTCACTAATAACAGAATTTGATTCTTGCATATGGGAGCGTTAGAGATGTTAAATGGATTTTGGCCTGACGGGTTAGTCCGATTAATCGAAAAAATCTTAGGGTTAGATTTATACATTTTAGCCTTAAGTAAAAATAAAATCGAAATCAGCCCGAACCGTTTAACCCGAGTAGGGTTAGGGTTAGCCCATTAGCCTGTTTAAAATACATAATAAAATCCATGATTTTATTAATATATTAATTAGAGAAGTGATTTTGAAAAAAAATACTAACGCTATGTGTGAGTGAGAGAATAATCGTTTAAAATATTTTCTTTTTTTTTTCTTATATTACCTTATGGTTGACTATATTTAATATTTTTATACTTTTATTATGAATGCAGAACTTGGAAAAATATAATGTTGGCGTAATCAACAGCAGTGATTAACTTTTGTTGTGAATTTTTTTGCCTTAAAAAGTTGGATTAATTTATAAATAATTAGTGCGAATGGAAGTGCATATTTTTTTTATGTGCACATAAATTTTTTAATTTATGAATATTTTAGTGCAATTTTTTTAAGAATGTTTTAACTATACTTTAGTGTAAACTTTTTACTATATATGAATATTTTAGTTTAATTTTTTTTTTTTTTTGATTTTTTAGTGCATGTTTTAAATAATGTAACCGATAATGACAAGTTTTTGGCAAAAAAAAAAAAATCGATAGTGGCCCGTTTAAACCGAGGCCTGATAGAGTTAGGGTTAGGTTCATACATTTTAGCCTGAAGTAAAAATAAAACCAAAGCTAGCCCGAACCATTTAACCCGAAGCCCGTTAGAGTCAGCCCGAAACCGTTAGGGCCAGCCCGTTTAACATCTCTCTAGGAGCATTTTCTTCAACCATTAAACTTTAACCACATAGCAGAGAGAGTAGCATAAAAGTATCTTCACCTTTACTGTTTTCGTATTGTAATTTTTTCCTTCTTCTTCAATAATGAATCAATAGTCATTTTCTTATTTTTATCAATCTCCAATGAAAATCTGTTTTTTCTTCTAATATTTCGTTAGTCATTCAACATCATAATTTCTTCAATTTCTTCAAAAACTACAAAAATTAATTTAAAAATTAGTTAAATCTAATTTAGCACTGTAATATCATATGTATGTTTGTTTTAGCAATATTTCTACCGTAATTATAATAGTAAATAATATTATTAATATCCATAATTAAACTAATATTTCTTTGGAAAAAAAACCCTAAGATTTGTGTATATAAAAAATTACTACATGAGTTATTATTTGTAGATGAAAAGAGTATTACTTGAGTTTCGTTTTATATAAAATTGATACATTTTTGCATTTGCGCTTTATTAATTTTTTAGAAAAACTTGTTTTAGATGGTATGTTTTAAATTTCACGATCAATTGCCATATATTACGGTTTTAAAATTTTAATCTGTTACAAATTAGAAATAGATATATACAAATACCCATTGGGTAATCCTAAATTTCCACAATAACACTCATTAGGTAATCCTTGGATGACTGTCTCTCTCTTTCAATAAATATATACAAATACCCGTACAAACTACTAATAACAAACTCATAATAGAATAGACTCATAACAAAGTTGACAGCTCATTCTTCATTCTTGTGCTGCCTCCCCATGTGCACCTTGATCATCATTCCTTACATTCCCACATGCCACGTTATCATCGCTAGGATCCCCTACTTCCACCCATTGGAAGCCTCTTTTCTTCCTTTTAAACAAATTGAATAGGTGGCTTAAACCTATCATATGTTCCCCCATTAAAATGCACCTTATTCTCAAGGTAGAAGGCTAGAAATAGATGGTGAATTACCTTATATGGCTCATATGTAGCCTTAAACTCTAGCAATCCTTCCAACTGGATTAACACTTCTACTCCCTCTTAGGTATCTCGCATGTTCAAAATTGCAGTAGGTTCCACCCTCCAATCCATTTTAGCCGACAAGTTAACTGGCATTGGTTGAATGTGATCTGTATCCCCTATAACCTTTTTAAGTTGCGAAACATGAAAAATGGGATGAATGAGTGCTGTACCTGAAAGTTTCAGCCCGTATGCAACTTGCCCAATCCGTTGTACCACTTGAAATGGACCAAAATATCGCGGAGACAGCTTCTCATTCGGACTCTTAGCCAAAGATTGTTGTCTATAAGGTCTCAATTTCAGATATACCCAATCTCCTATTTGGAACTGCATTTCTCAGCGCTTCTTATCCGCCATGCTTTTCATCCTATTTTGAGCAAGCCATGGTTTTAAATAACGACCGTTATGTTATTTCAAGGATTTTGAGGTCGTCGTTACCGTTATCACCGTTTTTTAACGGTTATTAAAATTTGTAACGATAACGGCCGTTACGGTCGTTATGTAACGGTCGCGGCCGTTATCGGCCGTTATTGACCGTTACCGACCGTTATCCAAACTAAACCCTAAAACCTAAAACCTAAACCCTAAACCCTAAACTCCAAACCCTAAACCCCAAACCCTAAATCCCAACTCAAACCCCAAATCCCAAACCGTAAATCCATAATCCTACATCCTAAATCCTAAACCCCAATCCAAACCCTAAACCCATAACCCTAAACCCCAAACCATAAAATCCCAAACCCTAAATCCTACACTATACACCCTACCCTATAAACCTTAAACCCTAAAACCACTGTTACCCACCGTTATTATTATTATTATTATTATTATTATTATTAAACCCTAAGCCCTAACCCAAATCCTAAACCCTAAAGCCCAAACCCTAAACCCCAAATTCCAAACCCGTAAATCCATAATGCTAAACCCCAAACCCTAAATCCTACACCCTAAACCCTTATTATGTATTGCAATTATGCTTATTAAACTATTGTGTGCTTATTTCTTTCATGAACACCTTCAAAATATATTGATTCTAAAATTTTACAATTTTTTTAAAAAAATTTACAGCTTCGTAGGCCGTTACCGTTATTTATCACCGCGATAGGTCAGTTACCGTTACCTTTACACGCGACCGTGATTGTGGCCGTTACCGTTATTTGAATCCATGATTATAATCTTGGAAAGAGTATGAGGATGATGCTGCAAATGAGTACCCTAATGTTTATGGAATGGTGCAACGGTACTTGTCTCTTACCTTCTTGATGTTCAAAAGAACAAAAAGATGACACCTTATATCCATCACATCCTCACCTATCTTGCTTCCCGGGTTGTCAACAATTTCCACAATGATCCTTTAATCCGTTCCTTTTGTGAGAGAGATATTCAAATTGAAAACACCGGAACAATCAACATTGTCTACCTTACCCTTGATTCAAAAATTCTAAGTCAAGAACGCCATGTCTTTCAAGGTAACAAACCCTCATCTGGTGAACCAAGAGCTGAAGCCTAACAAGAACCACAAGAAGACTCTCCTTCACCTCAACAACAACCTTCTTCTAGACTATCCAAAAGATCTAGAATCAAATAAATCCATATTCCTACTTCTCTTCCTTCTCCCAGAACCAACAAAGATAGGCATCGACTCAAAAACTGTGAAAATAGCTCAAGGCTCTTTGTCGCAAACTCCAAGTGAGCTATTCATCTGCTTCGAAATCGGATGACAAAAATGTTGACCCTCCGATTCCACCTTCTAATGGAGCTAGTCCTTCTATACCTCCTAGAACACCATCATCCTCTTCTTCTTCTTCTTACTCCTTGCTTATTGAAGAACAATTTGCTCTCCAAGAGAGAGCTAGTGGTGCTGCTGTAAAGGGGAAAGGAATCCATCTAGGAGATTGATTTTCTTTTATCATGTTTTTTTATCCCTTGTTTTTTAGTTTGTTTGTAGCTTTACTTTCATGGTTGTAATGTTTCTTTTTAATGAAATAAATGTTATTTCTTTATCCACTACTGCATTTTGATCTTTTTGCCAAAAGGGGGAGAAAACAATACTTTGTGATTAATTAAAATTTTAAACATTTAACTTATGCATCAAGTGAGAGGGAGCAAAATTTAACTAAATTTTAATTTAACTTCAAATATAATCATGCATAGTTAATATTATTGCCTTTTAATCACAACATCAAGTAAGTTTTTCAAAAAAAATCAAAAAGGGAGAGATTGTTGTGTCTTGGTTCCAAAATTCCTTGTTTTGATTGTTTGACCAATTTATACTTGAAATTGTGAAGTTACTAATGATGTTTCAAGTTTTTCAATGTGTATTTAGTTGATACTCTTCATACCCAAGCAAACCAAGTCGAAACTTAAGTGAAAAACTGCAAAGTGCTGTTTCTTCAACTGGGTCGCGCCCGCAAACCAATAGTCGCGCCCACGACTCAACCATGAAGCACAAGTCAAAAATTTTTTCAAGCTCCTGGAACTGTCTCGACCCATGAGCCAGCCTCAGCACCAGAGTCGCACTCGAAACTCATTAGTTGTGGTCGCGACTCTCGCCCTCAAATTTTTCCTCAGCTCCTGGGTAGCTCGCGACTCAATGTCTCATCCAAGTCTCGCCCGCTACTTTCAAAAATACCATTGCTGCCCACTTGTCAAGTCTCGGTCGCTACCTGACAAAAGTCAGCAGATCATTGGAAAAATTTTAAACTAAAAGAGTCGTTGATGCCCACTTGTCAAGTCTCGGTCGCGACACTATGAGTCTCAGTCGCGACCTGACAAAAGTTAGCAAATCATTGGGCAACCCTTTAAATACTGTTGGCTACTACAGAGTATTGTCCATAGCCGTTGTAAGACTTTTTGATAAGTCGCGACCTAGTTGTAAAATTCAGAACAAGATTTTTTCTTTGAGTCTCCAACGGCTAGTGTTCAAATTTTTGGGTATAAATACCCTCATTTATTTCATTGTAGAAAAAAACAACTACTACACTTATTATCTTCAACAATCTCTACACTCTCTTATTAATTCTTCTTCAAATTAATTCCTTTTATAGTGTGTTAGTTGGATCATCCTTAAATCCAACATTTTTTGTTGTATTTTTTAGTTGTGAGTGATCTTTAAACTCAACATATAAGTATCAGATAGTTTTTTGAGTGAGTTTTAAACTCAAAAATTGTAAAGTTTGGAGTTAGCTATAAACTCTAAGTTTGAGATAAACTTGTGAAACCTTTTGTATTCCTTATTGGTGTTTAGTGGAACCCAATTCCTTTCTAGGATTGGACAAGTGGACGTAAGCTCGAGATTATAGTCGAACCACTATAAAATCCTTCCAGTTAAACCACTAAATTTCTGCTTAAAATTTTTTAAAGGCCATTAATTCACCCCCCCTCTTAGTTGCCAAGGGACCAACATCAAGTAATATGAGTGGTGAGTTTAGTGGGCTTAAAAGTTTGATTTTAAAGAAAAATCCCAATGCATACTAGATTCATTGTTTTTCGCATCAACTCCAACTAACACTTGTTACTGTTGCCAGAGAACATTCAAAAGTGTGTACCTTTTTTAATGTAATTACTCATTTGTGCAATGTTGTTGGAGGTTCTTGTAAGCGTAGGGATATGTTTCATGAGAAGCAAAAGGAGAAAATTGCAGAAGGTGTGTTGTCAATAGGGCAAGGCTTGAATCAAGAAATGGCATTAAAAAGACTAGGGGATACTCGTTAGAGGTTCTCACTGTGGTACGCTTTTGAATTTAATCCATTTATTTAGTTCGATCACCAATGTTCTTAAGTATGTTAGGGAAAATGGGTATGATCGTATACAAAGGGCAGAGGATGATGAATTGATAAGTTTAGTGAACCATTTTGAATTTGTCTTTATGTTGCAACTTATGGTCAAGATTTTAGGAGTCACAAATGAGTTATCTCAAGTGTTCACTACAAGAAAATCATGTTTTAGCGACGGAATATAGCGACGGACCAAATTATGTCGCTAATTAGCGACGGTTTAACGACAGAATAAAGAATTTAGCGACGGATTTATTTAAAAAAACTATATTTAATATAGCAACCTATTAGCAACGGAATAGCGACGGATTATAGACGGAATATATTCCGTCGCTAATATATGGCGCGAATGTTTGGCGCTTAAATTTAGCGACAGAATTAGCGACAGAAAATTAAGCGCCCAAATGAAAAAATTTTCCCGCAAAAAAAAATTGAATAAATTTAATGTTACGACGGAATTAGCGACGGAAAATTTAGGCGCCCAAATGAAAAAATTTCCTGCAAAAAAATTTGAATAAATTTAATGTTGCAACGGATTTTTAAATCCGTCGCTAATTAGGGAGGGATTAGTGACGGAAATAGCGATGGAAAATTTAGGCGCCAAAACGTCAAAATATAGCAACAGATTTAGAGACAGAAAATTCCGTCGCTAAATTTAAATAATTTTTTAATGAAAAAATTCCGTCCCATCATTTTCATTTCTTCTCTTTTTCTCTCTATCTTTCTTTCTCCTTTCACTTCTTTATATATACATATATATTTCTTCATCTCTCTCTCCCACTCTACTTCTCTATTTTTCTCTCTTCTTCTTCTTCTCCA
>CATIWJ010382913.1:0-17598 GCA_949640765.1 Croton laevigatus
TTCCTGAGATCACAACATCGTCACGAGCTTTGGTCTAGGATCATCCTTAGTTTTCAGTCACCGGTGGTCGATGAATCATGCATCTGTAGATGAAAGGAGAGTGAGAAGGAGAGAAAGAAGATGGGGCGGCAGAAGAAGCAAGGGGAAAATGGTTAAGTTTTAACCTAAATTTGGGGAAAAGATGTTTTTATACTAATGGTTCGGGTTGTTCGGTTGGACCGAAATTTCTTCGGGTTAACCCGATCAACCCGAAATTATTCAGATTTTTCAAACCGAACCGACCCTCATAACCCAATTAAACCGAACCGATCACGTCGGTTCAGTTCGATCGGGTTGATCGGGCGGTTCGGTTTTTGCACACCCCTAGTATATACAAGTCAATAAAATATATATAAATCAATATATGTAAATAAACATTTAAGTTTGCATATACAAAAATTGTAAATACAGATTGATAAATTATATAAATCTCCATTCACATTGAAGACGGCCACCGAAAAATACACATGTCTGTGTTCAATAACAAAATGCACACCAATGAAATACTCTCTTCACATTGATTTTGAGACCTTTCTTACATAATCTATCTCATATCACTAGAATATACTTAAAATCGTTTAGGAACCCATTTATTTCGACCACTGAAAACTGCCTCTTCTTCGGCCAGACATATAGCAAATTAAAGGTCTTCCGACAATGAGTCTAACAATACCCAAATCTCTCTCGGAAAATAGATAGAAGGCCTCAAAATAATGTAAAAGAACAATGAAGGTGCCTAAACGGTGATCTCCTTTTCTAGCCGACTAACTATGTTAACCTTAGTCTCAAAATACTTGACTACGCTTGGGATTTCAACCGTAGCCTCAAATCAGGCGTCCAATCATCGAACACGCTTGAAAATACCGATTGAAGTTTCCAGGTCGTGTCTAACCTAGATGTCGACCTTCATTCTTCTCCCTCTTATAGCCATAGTTTAAGGTGGTTTGGGTGCCAGTTGAGCTCGCTGTCACCTGAGCTAACAATTGGCATCGGTGATTGGCCAATTTTGATAGTGTAGCAGTGGTGCTAAGGTTTATGTTGGATTCCTTTGTTTCACGATTTTGTTTTTTCAATAATAATAATAGTAGAAGATTAAAAATGTAAAAACATACAAAATGTACTGTGCACTTAATTTCAAAATTTATGTGATATCTAATTAAATGAAACATGAAAATTGTGGTATATGTTGTAATTTCCCTTCAAAATTTTTGTTAATATCTTCTTTTTGGGTTGGCCGAAAACCAATGATATATCTTTCTACCTTATATGAACTTGCACAAAGGAAAAATATTTACCTAGACTAAGTGTATAAAGAGATTTTATGGACCAAATTAATCAAAATTTTTCTTTTTCTGACCTTTTTTCCCAAGTAAAAGTTATAAATGCTCTCTTTACACTTAAAATTTACTTTTATTCTTTCATTATTGGTTTGGTTTATTGAATTAGGTTTATTATAGAATTTCCCGGTCGGAAAAGACTGGTTGGATTCCGATTTTAGTTTTCTGTAGGTTTTTTTTCCCTCTTGTTATGAGCCTTAGTGCTATTTGCTGAACTTCATGCTGTAATATATGGAGTTTGATGTTAATGAAATTAATATATTTCAAAAAAAATAATTCTATTTAATACAGTATGAAAATATTTTTATTATGAACTTTATTAAGATTTAAAATTTTTTTAAAGTACTTTTGCAATGATTGAAGTTCTGATTTAATTTAAAATTACTGTTTGATTGGACAAGTTAATAATTGTGTTCAAGTAGTACATATAGTCAACATCAACAAAAGGACAATTAATCATTTTAGTATTAAATAGTAGTATTATTATACAAAATTATCTTTATTTTTTTAAATAATCATTGTTTACGTGAATGATGATGTGGAAAAAATATATATATATATTTTCACGTCCAGCAAATGGTTTGAGTTTGCACGTAGAAATGCGTTGCTGCGGAGACTCGAACAAGTTGATAATAAACTATTATAACGTTAACAAGCAATTGCTATGTTTAGTTGTATTTGTATATACAGACCGTTGATGCTTTGCTTAATGGTTTTACATTTAATATGTATATATAATCTTATTTTCGATCTATATACTACTATATTGACGTACATTCTAATGACAATTATTGTTGGTATGAATTTGTATTTGCTTGTGAAGATAGTCAAAAACAGCATGTTAGCAGTGATTATTTTTCTGTCCACCTTTTGTGTGTGTATATATATATATATATACTTTTGTATATCCGCGAAACTCGACAGAACAACTGGTCAACTATGGTGATAATTTTCCTTATGAATTAAATTGTGAAGAATATGTACATGGGCAGCAAAGTGGAAAACACTCATTTCAAGGAGCTAAATGCCAGAGGTTCAATTCAGGTTCAATTCCACTTGGTAACAAAAATCCCATCTCCTCGGGTGCATGAGTAAAGGTGCGTGCATTAATGCCTATATTAAAAAAAAAAAAAAAGGAAATAACGATATGTGTGATGTGATTTCTAACTTAGCGGCTAGTTTTGTTTCTAAAACATAAAAAGGCCAAAACTAAAATTAAAAAGCCAAACCTAAATATTATGACAATCTAAAAAGGAAGTCCATTTGTGTATTTTTCTCATTTAAAATCAACTTATGAAAAATGGTCTTAATAGCAATTTATGATTGGTATCAAGTTATAGCCTAAAGTTGATTTTGCTGATTAAGTAGCTCGTTTGTCCTGGTCTATTTGTTCCAAGAATCATATCATAATCCTATTTTGACACATAAGAGATGGCCACGAGACTTGGAAAGTCAAGTTTGCACTTAATCTATTTAGTTGTTCAATTTTCATACTTGTGTTGTGGACTCTTTATCATGGTTTTGCATTTGGTGTGGTCAGGAGTGTTTGGATTTTTGATATGGGAGGCTGATAGTATAGTGTCATTTCGCTTATTAAAGGATACTAGATATGTTGTATTGACTATTTCTAGTTTTGTCTCTTGGAGTCAAGAGCTCTTCTTGTTCAAGGATTATGCGATTTCTATCTCTCATGTCCACAAAGAAAGTAATGTTTGTCCTGACTAGCTAGATCATCGTGCCAGTATTTTAGAAAATCTTTATATGGGTTGCTGAATGCTAATGCATTTATGGTTCATTTAGCACCACAATGACAGCTTATGTTTGGGCATATTTTTATCTTCAAAATTTGGAGTATGGTGATTGCATACACCAAGAGATCATTTGGGATGAATGGTTTTAATTGATGGAATTTAAACATTCCATGTAATCAATGAATTTTATGGTTTGTTCTTGAAAAAATGGATAACAATCTATAAAATTTATAGACTACATCATAATTCAAATCTTTCATTGGGATGAGAGAGAAATTCCAAATAGGAGGTGAGATTTCATCGATTCCGTCATTTTTTTTTTTATTAATGATGGTATTGAAAATATTAATTATATTTCACTTATGTCCCTAATTCATGTATTTTATCAAACAAAATAACCATATCTTCCATTCATTTACATTCTTCTATGTATTTCATATTTCATACATTTCTAATTCCATAAATCTAAATAAACACTAAGTATTCCTAAGTTATCATGGGGAAGCAATTTGTCTTTTTACTGAAAAACTAAAATAAACCGTCACAATTTGATTCATTAACTGAAATTTTAAGTTCAATAATAAATTAGTTTGGATTAAATTGTATTTCAGTTATCGTATCAATTTTTGGTTGGTGTATTAGTAAAATGATTAGAAATTGATAATTTGCTATTTATTTTAACAAAGAGAACCAAACCGCTATGACATTAGTTACAATACCAAAATTTAATGAAAAAACAAAGCAAACCATTCAGTTAGTAAATATTACTAAATGCTCCCCATAGTTGTCATCCAACAAATTGTGACTTTCTTGAAAAAGAAAACATTACCTAATGTTGCTCTAAGCGGTCATCCAATCCAACACATTGTAACTTTCTTTAAATAGAAAGACAATCATGGTTAAATTGCAACGCAGATGATGATTGAGTTATTTAGTCCACTAGTATTTTACCCGCGCGATGCGCTGCCGTGCATAATGTGTTTAATTTTATATTATTTTTTAATATAAATAAAATATTAAGGTTTGTAAAAAAATTAAAAATAAAATGAATCTTTAATAATTAGATTAAAATCTTCTAATTAATTATTTAATTTAAATTATTTTTATATTTAAAATAGGTAAATAAATCAAATAATTTTATTAAAATCGTTCAAAAATAAAATTAAACAAATTCAATGAAACGAATTTCATTTAATTTTGGTCACAAAAAATGAAAATCAAGAAACTAAAATGGATACAAACAACCCTTAAGTAATTAAAATAAAAAATGCTAAATGTTCTCTTCAAAAATTATTTTGGAATATAAAAATTTTCTTTCTTGATCACTACTTTTTGGGCTTGCTTGTAGAATTTTCAGCGTTAAGATCTTTTTTATCCAAAAATGCCAAAGAGTCATCTTTACTTCTTGTTCTTTTAGCGGAGGTTTGGGTAGGTGAGACACTTTCTACTTAGGATAATGAATCCTACAATTAAAAAAATTGTAATTTAATCACAAAGTTTTTTTTTTTAAAAAATAGTGCATGTATTTGACAAATGTGAATATGTACAACCTTAATCTCATCTCGATTTGTATTTTTTCCAGTACTATTGCCTCCATCAACCTATAAGTATAATTTTTAAAATTAATATTATTGCAATACATTATTTAATGATAAAAAAAATTATAAATACTAAATTTGGAGATTTTAAACTCACGTGTAATAGCTTAGATTTGGTATTTTGTTCATTCTTTCCAATAATATATTGGTCTCTGCATAGATTATAACAAACAAATTGTTTTTCTCTCCGTAGTCCCACTTTGATCATTAATTTTTTATCAACAATTTTGCCTACTTCGTCAGAATTACTTCCTGAAGCACTCAATTGTTACAACAAATTTTATAAATAATAGATGTGTAATAGAATACTCTAAAATAAATCTATGAACTTACCTTAGCAAATTCAAATGCTGTCATCCCTAGCATATGCGTCGCTTTTCGATCCCACAATAATAAATTCATAAAATCGGTGCCATCAAAGATATTTAATTCAAGCTTGTAACTATATTAGCAATAAAATGAATATGAAACTTTTGAGTTAATTATTTTTAACAACTAATGCAAAATAATTCATTATTACCTTGTTGGTGGGTTGGGATCCAACCAAGATTATTCATGGGCTCAACTACAGAGTTGCTTGTCAATGCCAACTTAAATTTGTGGTTAGTTTGCTTCAAAGTTACCATGTTTGCATGAACACTTAATGTTCTGATCATGTAATACATAAGCTCCTTTATTTTTTTTTTTCCAAAATTCAACAGCAACATACTTTGACATAGAAATTTGAATGCGGCTATCCTGAAATTTAAACATGAATATAAGAGTAATAGTTTATTTAAAAACTTTGCAATATGTAAAACACGTAACCTAAGCACCCAATTTCTCGTATTACCATTTAAATCATTGATGAAATCAACCTATGGAAAATTAAAAAAATAATGAGAAGAACATAATTACGATATCAAAACAATGAGATTTTGTGTTTACAACAAGGATAATTAAACCAATTTTAATGTTTATTTAAAAAACTTACATGATTAGTGGTAATCATTATATTGCATGAAGTACTTGATTTTGCCATCTACACGAATAAATTTGATTACAAATACATATAAAAGATTATTTTTGTTCTTCTAAATATATAGTTTAATATGGGTGGGAGTATTTTGATAGTCAAATAAATTTATACTTAAATTAATTCAAAATTAGGGAATAAATTAAGCAATCAAATCCCCTAATTTGATACGAAATGACTACTTTTCCATCTATTTATTTATAAGGGAATCAAAATTTAATAACTTTCCAATTTAAATCTATATTTAATGTGGCTCATTATTGCTTATGAAAGAAAGACCGGAAAAAAATAATTAATTTACTGAAAATAATCTTGATAATTAGAGTTTATAATGGCTTTTGGCACAAATATAGTAATTGTAATCCAACAAATTACTTAATCTCGGTACAATTAATGGCAAATAAATAATTACTTAATTTAAATTATTTTTATATTTAAAATAAGAAAATAAGTCAAATATTTTGTTTCTATAATGATGAACCAATCTTCATAATAGCTTTTGGTATAGATATGGTAATTTTGATCTAACAAATTGTTAAATATTTTGTTTCCTATTTAATAAAGATATTTTTAATTTTAAAAATTAACTTGCCTTTTTTTTGTGTGTGAATGCTTTTATTAGATTAAAATATGATAATTAATTAGAGTAAATTTTTCTAATAAGAGTTATATTAATTGAACTAAAAGTCAAACTACTTATTTAACAATTTTTAAGTTATTACCCTTTTTAAAATTTCCGGTTTTACTTTTTATATATAAATATATAATAATAGATACCATACAAAATTCAAGCACTCAATTCTTTTGTTTTTCATTGTTTAGTTACGCACAAAATTAGTTTATTTTTCGATTTGGGCTCTCAAGCAATAAAATTTAGGCACTTCCGATATAATTAATCCTAAATTTAAAGATAAAATATATCAATTAAATGGAGAATAAACATGTCCACCGTCCGGGACTAAAATGAGGGACATGATAATATAATTCAGAAACTTTAGAGGCAAATCATGAATTAAATAAAAATGCAGTGTCAAAATAATAAATTTCCATTTACTTTGGTTTTCTCTTTATCGACAGGCTTCTGCGTTTTTAAAGAACAGCCATAAGCTGCAAACAGAGTTTGAGAGGGAAAAAATGGCGGCGAGAATAAACCAGTCGATCTTAAACCCTTTGTATTCCATTAGCAGAAGGTCAAGAACAAATACCCACTTCCAGACTCGTACCAATTTTCCTCAAAATCTCTTCTTTTCTTCTTCCATATCAAAAAAGGCTGCGTTTTGCACTTGTAGTATCAGTTCTACTGGGAATCATCGAAATGAAGAAGCAGTGCCTGCTGAAACATTTGTCCTCACAACTCCGCTATATTACGTCAATGCTCCTCCTCATATGGGCAGTGCTTATACCACAATCGCTGCTGACGCCATAGCTCGATTTCAGGTTACTTTCTTATCTTTTTTCCCCCACCACATTTTTTAGCTTTTTCGTCTTTGAAAAAAGGGAGCTACAAATTCAGCTAAATTGGCTGGTAGGTATGTGTGTTTTCGTTTTTGTTAGGCTACTTTTGATGAAGAATTTGGCCCCTTTTTTTTTTCCTTTGGGTTCAAAGATTAACTTTTTTGTAGAGTTGATTCTTCTGCATTTGTTATCTGTTGTAGTAACTGGAAATTTAGACATTACTGTTTCTCTGTGGGTTTTTGTTTGCAATATTCTGTTTCTTAATAGAATGTAGTGATTATTCATTAGTTCCTGTTGGTTTCTTGTGTATGAGGAGCTGTTATTAATCTTTGTTTAATGTTTAAATTGATTGGCAGCGACTTTTAGGAAAGAAAGTTGTATTTGTTACTGGCACTGATGAGCATGGGGAGAAGATTGCTACTGCTGCAGCAGCTCGTGGTGCCAACCCAAGTGAGCACTGTGATGTCATATCTCAAGCTTACAAGATGCTTTGGAAAGATGTAATTTTTTTTCCCCTCTGATTCACTACTTTATATCCTTTCATTTTAGTAGTTTGGATGTTATGATGGATACTCATATGTTGTGTTTTCTGGAGGATAGTTAGAAATTGCATATGACAAATTTATTCGGACAACTGATCCCAAGCATGAAGCAATTGTCAATGAATTTTATTCTAGAGTTCTTGCCAATGGGGATATTTATCGTGCTGACTATGAGGGATTGTACTGTGTCAACTGTGAAGAGTATAAGGTAGTACCTTACATTCTCATCTATTTCAAGCTATAATATTCAAGTCCTTTTTATTATGTGTTGCTTTGTATTTGCAATGAATGAGATTAAGGTGCTGCTGCTTATTCTGCTTAAATGATTATATTGGATAATTAAGAGCACTTGAAACAGTCCCGAAGTTTCTTGTTTTGCATTCTTTTCATTTTTCTGTTTTCAAAGCAACATTGACATGCGATGACACACTTTATGTCATATATAATGCATGTGCTTGTTAAGTTTTTATCTTTTTTAATCAAAGTAACCATAAGCATCTTTTTTAGTGGAATAATGGCGTTTCTTTCCATATTCTATAGGATGAGAAGGAGCTGCTTGATAACAAATGCTGTCCCATGCACCTAAAGCCATGCATTCAGCGGAAAGAAAATAATTATTTCTTTGCCTTGTCAAAGTACCAAAAGCTGTTAGAAGAAACATTAGCAGAAAATCCAAATTTTGTGCAGCCTTCATATCGTTTAAATGAGGTTAGGAAATGAGCAGTTCTCTTTCTTATGTATTCATATTTATGTTATTTTCAGAAAATTTTCATAGAATATGTGCATTTATTATGTTCAACATTGAAGTCCTGGGGTAGCTTGTGGATTGCTAGGTTAGTTCTTGCTATATCATACTGCCTGCACATTTAAAAGATATCTGCTATTCACTATGGAATAACAGGCATTTTTACAACAAGGCTTGAGCTTGAAGTTCTGAACGTTGTATTTCCACTATCGTGCTAGTTTAGAGTCATGCCATGGTTTAGTGAAGCTTCTTAGGAAATTAAGAAGCTGCATAAGGTTGAGGGCTCAGTTTTTGAGATTAAATTAGGTATTGTTTCCTACATGTGGCTCAGGACAAATTTGTTCTGTCCTTTTAATGGTGCTCTAATTCTGTTGACAGGATTCTAAACTTGCCCATTCTTCTAAAACAAAAATTTCAGGGGGTGAGAATGTAGGATTGAAAATTATCAATATGCGTTTTGTTTAATTTTACTTGTTCTGGTGACTCTCATTAATGGAGTTACATTGTGAGCTATGTTGCACTCAGATACCTATTGCTTTTGTTGTTTATCAGTGCTCATTACCCTTGGAAGCATCAGGAATCTAATTGTTTGTTTAGTGCCTGACAGTCTTTTTGCTTTGCCTCTTTAATTTCATCTATTCTGTTTGAACATATGAAGTCATTTTTTCCTGCTAAATAACTGGTTTTTCCCTTCCATTCTTGTATTCGACATATCTCTTCTGCTATGAATATTTTAGGTGCAAAGCTGGATCAGAAGTGGCTTGAAAGATTTTTCAATTTCCCGAGCATCAGTCGATTGGGGCATTCCTGTTCCTAATGACAATAAGCAGACTATATATGTCTGGTTTGATGCATTACTAGGGTAAGATATTTTCTTTTGTGGCTCACAATCATGTTTTACTCTAAGCTTCTCACCTGTTAATCAGTGCAGTCGTTTAAATCTTCTGTCAATGTCTGCAGTTAGAACTTGACTGACTTTATCCTTTGGTTGAGCAGCTATATATCAGCTCTATCAAAGGACAATGAGCAACCTAATTTACAAAATGCTGTTTCTTCTGGTTGGCCTGCTTCACTACATTTGATTGGCAAGGTTTGCCATTTTTCGCTTTTTATGTATACGGTTCCTTTTTCACTGGGAAGATTTCTGAACAGAATTGAGTTGATGTCTCTCACTTGTGTAGGACATTTTACGCTTTCATGCAGTTTATTGGCCAGCTATGCTAATGTCTGCTGGTCTAGGCCTTCCTAAGATGGTGTTTGGACACGGATTCTTGACAAAGGTACTCAATATCGACAACGGTTTATCAATTCCTTTCCTTTAGAACTGGCTATTTATATTTTTCTGTTTGTTAGATCTACGTAGGTAACACTGTAACAGAAATTATGTTCCTTTGGAGTTTGGGATTGACAATTAAGAAATTTCTAGTCCTTGAAAACCCAACTCTTCTTGCAAACAAATGAACCTGTTTTTTATCCTCTTTTTGTCTTTTGTCTATAAATTGTTGGTTCTAGTTGGGTGTATAGTTGGAGTATGTGGCTGTTATTTTTTCAACACTTTCAAATTATCATGGATGCTTTAGAATTTTATTATTGAAATATAATTTGAAGTCAATTACCGTTTTAAATATCCTATGGCCAAGAGAATCTCCTTGGATTTTGTGGTTTGCATTTGTTATGGAGACCTAAATTAAAGTTTTGTAGTTTACTATCAATTGATACAAGTGGAGAATTAATTTTATTCTACGGTGTATACTTAGCTTGTTCCCACCAACACTGTTTTCGTAGATGTGCTACTGTTTATCTTGGCTCTGGGTTTTCCTCCATATCTATTTTTATAAACATGAAATTATGATGTTGGGTATTTTATGGAGTGAGAAGGCCTTTGATTTTGGTTTTCTCTCTTACACCCAATTTTATTTCATGCAGCAATGCTTTTTATTTTGAAAATTATAGGATGGTATGAAGATGGGAAAGTCACTAGGGAATACACTTGAACCAAATGAGTTAGTTCAGAAATTTGGGCCGGATGCAGTCAGGTACTTTTTCATCAGAGAGGTGGAGTTAGGCAATGATGGGGACTACTCAGAAAATCGTTTTGTTAACATTGTCAATGCACACCTTGCCAATACCATTGGTATTTAAAATTATATTTTAAGATTATGAAAATTGGGACTAAGATGCTAAAATGTAATCTTAATCGTGTATGATAAAGATCATTTATTCATTTTATGCAGGAAACCTTCTTAACCGCACTCTTGGACTTCTTAAAAAGAATTGTCAATCAACTTTGGTGGTTGATTCAGCTATTGCTGCTGAAGGAAGTGCGTTGAAGGAAAAAGTTGAGAATTTGGTAAGATTTAGATCTTTTGATGCTAGTATCCCCAAGAAGTGCTATGAATACTGATGATTTCTAGTGAGTAATACATAAGCTGGGATAAGCATTAATGATTCTGGGACATTGGTTTGGCAAAAAATTTACCTGCTAAGCATCCATCTATATTGCTTCCAACATTGGGATGACTTCCTTTTTTCCAGTTTTGAATCTTACATTGGATCTCGTATGTACATATGTTTTTCTTTAATTAGAGTTTAATCCTGGTGCAACCATTTTGACTATTCAGCACTTTTGTAAATTTTCAAAATTTCTTTTGAATCAGCTTTTCCCATGCTATTTTCTACTCGCTTATTGCTAGTTTTCATTGGCGTGACGTCATCCAAATGCATATTATGCTTTTTGTATAGGTTGAAAAGGCTCGGAATCATTATGAAAAGCTCTCTCTATCATTGGCTTGTGAGGCTGTTCTGGAGATAGGTAATGCTGGAAATGCATATATGGATGAACGTGCTCCATGGTTTCATTTTAAGAAAGGCGGTGCTGATGCTGAAGCTGCTGCAAAGGTTCTCTAAATACTGCTTATGTCTTTCCAAATTGTATTTGACAAGTTATTGTCTCATTTCTGTAAAGACTTTGATCAGTAAATTTTTAGAAAACATTGCATTTTAATCTTTAATCTTTAGTCTTCTACTTATGCCAGGAACTAATACAAAAGCTAAAACATGTTTTATCAAGCAGTATATGGTGTAGTCAGAAATTGGATTTCATTGACCATAGCATTATATGTTTGATATGTTACTGAATTGTTATCTGCTTCCTGGTTGATGATGCTAAGCAGGATCTTGTGATTATATTGGAAGCAATGAGAATTATAGCTATTGCTTTATCACCTGTTGCGCCAAGTTTATGCTGGAGAATATTTGAACAGCTTGGTTACTCACAGGAACATTTCAACAGTATAACCTGGGTTCGTCTCTCTCTCTCTCTCTCATTGAGCTGATAAACTCAAACTACTGTTTTTGCACTATTCTGTTAACTTGGATTGAATTTTATATCGTAGAGGGACACCAAATGGGGTGGCCTGAAGGGTGGTCAAGTCATGGCTCAACCTAAACCGGTGTTTGCTAGGATTGAGGACATGGCGGAAACAGCAGATGGTCAAGCTACAAGTAAGAAGTCTGTAAAAAGTAAGGTGAAAAAAGCTGAAGCTCAGGTTGTTGCAGAAGCCTAGAAATAACATCTGTAATAAATTTCCCAAGTTCTACATTTTTTTTTTTAAAACATAGAAAGTTCTACTTGTATGTTCACCCTTTTTTTAACTCAATATGTTTTCATTATTAAAATTTTCTCCTTGTTGAGAAACAGGTAAATAATTTTAGTGAAATTAATGGAATTTCAGCTTAATATTCAATTATTATTGGAAATGCAGCTTAATTATTTATTGATTGATTATCCATCCCAAAGTATATGGGAATTTAGGAAATTTATAACCAAAAAGAAGAACAAGACAAAGAATAAGGAAAAATGTTTCAGCTTTTATACGTAATTTTACAGGACAGTCTGTTTATGGTGACAAGCATGAGAATGAAATAAAAAGAACAAGAAAGAACGAACAAACCCCGAAGCACAAATTATAAATATATCCATGATATAAAAAAGCTGCTTCTCCTGATTAATCCATTAAAAAAGTCCATACACCATTCCAGTACCTCAATAGAGATAAGTTCTCCACTGCAATACCTATAATTGTAAAAGAACATTCAATTTATTGTAATAATCAAAAGATATTGGCGGAATGGAAACATCACTGGTGCAAAGAATGTCGACAGACAATTTTGTTTTTGGGTACTATAAGGTTCACTTCTTTTTTAGGTACTATAAGGTCACTTCTTTCTTGGGACCCCAAGTCTCTGTCGGAAATCATCCTCCATAAGGGGAAGACCATCGCGTAACTTGACCTTAGGCTCCCATCCCAGTAACTCCTTTGCCTTTGTGATGTCTGGCTTCCTTTGACGAGGATCATCCGGAGTGTTTTCCACCCTCATGATCTCCACTTCAGGATTAATAAGCTGCAAATATGCACGCAATTGTTATAGCAATTATCCGGCTTTTAACATGAAACTCAAGATTTTATCGTGTTCTAAATGCTTCTTGTGTTTTTGTATCGCTTGCAATACATAATATAGAGGGAGAGGAAGTAGGAAGGATGCAAAACTGAAACTAACCTCCTTCACAGTCTCTGCGAGTTCAAGCATTGTAAATTCACCTGAAAAATGAAAATCTTATATGTTGTACACAATTTAAAGGACCTATAAATAATGTCATTAGGCTTCTTAGTAATTACCTGGATTTCCAATGTTGATAGGTCCCGTGTTCTCGCCTTCCATCAATCGAATAAGACCATCAACCTTTTAACAATAGACATGAAAATTTGACAGTGAACAATTCAGCAGGCTATTGCAATTCATTTTCATCATCCATCACTAATTAAATGCAATGACTAAAGCATACCATATCAGACACATAACAGAAACTCCTGGTTTGTGTTCCAGGTGCTTGAACAGTCAATGGCTCATTGCTGCACATATTGACAAAGTGAAGCAAAAATAAGGTAAAGGCCACAACGAGAACTACTGCAAAACCAAGATGAGGAACTTCATCTTTGGATCTAAAGATTAAACAACTCACCGCAGTGCTTGTGCTATGAAATTGCTAACAACTCTCCCATCATCGATATTCATGCGAGGTCCATAAGTGTTAAAGATTCTGGCAATTCTTATCTCTGATGGAGGAACAAAATTTTATAAGAACAAGCTTTTTTTTTCTTCTTTTTTAACAATATTTTAGAAAATTAAATTAAAAGAGAAAGTGAGAAAGGACGCATTGACATTACCGATGCCATGCTGTCTGTGATAATCAAACATCAAAGTTTCAGCTACTCGCTTTCCCTCATCATAGCAACTCCTGACTCCTGTAAAAATTGTGAGTTAGTCAATCATATCTATATATATGCAGAATATTTGAGAAACACTGCACAAGTAACTTTTGTATGTAGCTTAAAGTGGTAAGAACTCCCACACATAAAACGCATATAGTTTAAATGGTACTTGAAAAAACTGTCAGAAGTACAAATTTTGACATACTATTCTAATAGGTAAAATCATTCTGCATCGGACCCCTTTGAAGTTTAAAAATTGAATTGGAAGATTTAATAGAAAGCCACAATACTGCATAGGTAATACATACCAATTGGATTGACATTTCCCCAGTAGCTTTCAGTCTGAGGGTGTTCAAGTGGATCACCATATACCTCAGAAGTTGATGTCAGCAAAATTCTGTTCAGAACGGTAATCTCATTAGCAACATAAGAAAGCCAAGAACATACTATTACAAAGAGACTGAAGACTGATCTCAAACCTTGCACCCACACGCTTGGCAAGCCCCAACATGTTCAATGTACCAATCACATTTGTCTTTATAGTCTGTAAAATATCAGATTGTTTCAGGTCAAATCATCATGCAAGGCACTGATAATAAACAGTTGGGAAGATATTTTCAAAGGGAGGGAGAGATGCAGCAGCAGGTGCGTGGCCCAATGATTCACATACCTTTACAGGATTGTATTTGTAGAAGATTGGGGAAGCAGGGCAAGCAAGATGGTAAATCTGGTCAACCTCAATGAGCAATGGCTCAGTGACATCTGCAGAAAAATAAGTAGAAATTTTATACACCATGAACTGTTAACAATGTGGTTACTCATGGAACAGTAAATAATTGAAATGAAAACGACAGACCATGACGAATGAGCTCAAATCTTGGATGACCAATCCATTTCTTTAGATTATCCTTTGAACCAGTGAAGTAGTTATCCACAACAATCACCTGAATGAAATGCAACAGAGCTCATGAGACTTCTAGGAGAACAAAAATACACCAGCATAAGTATTCTCCATGTTAAACATCCTCTTCATTTGTAGCTTTTATGGTTTTCCTTCTGCAAGGATGTATTTTCTTGCACTCCTTTTCATCTTAACTATTCCATTAAGATAAATACTGCAGACATGTTACAGTGCTTACCTCATTCTTTTCATTCTCCATCAACCTGTCAACCAGATGAGAGCCAATAAATCCTGCTCCTCCAGTGACCAAAATTCTCATATTGGACTGCCACCAAAAGGGCAAATAACTCAGATCACAATTCACACGGAATTACAAATGAAAATAAACAATCTCTTTTCTCACAGCATTTATCAAACATAGGAATAAGATCTCAACTATTATCCAAGATAAAGTGCCGAGAATTGACACTTGAATTTAAACATTTGAAAATGTACAAAGTTCTTACAACATAAACATCTTTAGATCAATAGGCCAATCTGCTATAAAACTGCAAGTAATCACTACCAAAATTTAGAAAACTAGATCGCAAGCATTTGATATATGTTTTGTCTATTATCATTTCAATAAAAAAAGCCAGATTAACCTAACGAGACTTTCTGGTACCAAGCAATGTTCAAAACAAAATGCAAGAAGAAAATAGAATGCAAAAGGGAGTCTGACCCAGAAACTGCTTTAAAACAAAATACCAAAATTCGATATAAAAATAATGCCAAATGATACAGAAAACCAAACCAAATACCTGAAAGAACTTAGAAAATCTAAGAGGAGATGGGGTTGGTGGTGGCTTTGATCCAACACTGTGATCTCCATTAGAAGCTTCCTTAGCCATTCTTGTTCAATTCCTGAAAAAAAAAACCAACATCAATTTCTCATGCAAAACCCAAAAACACTAGAAAAACTCTTCAGACTTCAACCTTCAGATTTCAGTGATCTAAATTCCTTAACGAAACATGAAATCAAAATAAAAATTGCAGCTTTATATAAGAAAAAGAAGCTGCACCAATTAATTTAAAAAACCCAACAACCGAAAAAACAAAAAATTAATAATTACACTAACAAACTACACCAACTCTACAGAGAAGTTAATAAAACTTGAAATACACGAAAAGTTGCAGACAGCTTCGAATCACCAAACATATACCCCATCAAAACAATTCCCAAAAATCTAGATCTGAATCTGACCTCACAATCACACCATCTAACATTTCTCACCCAAAATTGATAAATAAACAAGTAAATGAAAAAGAACCAAGAAATTACCACTGTATTTCTTGTTTTGAAAGTCGATTAGTTACAGATTGAGGTTTTAAATATCTCAAAATGTGATATTTTGCTTAGAAATTTGGAGATTAGTGTACAGTTAGCGGACAATAGAAGGAAATACACACAGTAAATATATAGAAAATTATTGCTAGAGTATTTGAAAGATGAAGCAGTGGAAGCTAGAAATAGGATTCGGTTTCGTTCTCCTTCTTCCTCCATCAAAATTGATACGGTGTCGTTACGACAATTACCGATATAGGACACGTACTCATCATCATCATGCCTTTTTGGATTTGCACTTGTCGTGTGGAGTTATCTGGTGCAGCAGATTCTATGATGAGATACTGTTGTTAACCAATGCCACATTGCCATATCTGCAAAATAATTGTATCGTGTCGTGTGGAGCGCACATGATAAGTAATTCTCGTGATGTATGCCACGTAAGCGACATGTCATATTTCAAAATGGAGAAATGGAGCGTCAAGTTTAGCCATATCCACAGCGTCAGATCCAACTCATAAACGTTTCGACTCATTGAATCTAACGCTCCTAATAATTGCTAGGAGTAAGCAAAACTGAACCGGAATCGAAAATCGAAATGGAATCGAATAATCGATTAACCAAATTTTTTGTTCGATTTTTGGTTCGTTAAATAGTATAAATTGAATTCAAATAGTATAAATTGAATTTTCAGTTCGTCAAATAGTATAAACCGAATTTTTTTACATGTAAAATTCGGTTAAAACCGAATTTAAACCAAAATCGAATCAAAATTCGGTTTAAACCTAAATTTCGATTCGATTTTCGGTTCACAAATTTTAAATTCAGTTTTAAACCAAAAACCGATCTTCGGTTCGATAAACCGAACCGAACCGCTTTTGCTCAGCCCTAATAAATGCTAATAAAAAATCAATATCTTTATAACTGGACCATAAACCAAACCGAACAGTGACTGGTTCGTAATTTAACTAGTTCAATGGATTTTTATTTTTTTATTTAATATTATATTATAAATTTACGGCTTCATTACTTAGTTTTGGATAATATTATGATTCTATCACACAATTTTTAAAATATTAGTCTAGGATCACTACTGTACTGTTTGACAACATTGAATGATTTCATCATTTTCCGTTAAAAATGACGAAGAGATTATAGGAAAAATTACTATTACATCATAATTATTATTTCATCATTATATTTTCATCAATTCTTGATCATATTGTTAAATATTTTTTAAAACAAAGATGTTGATTAATTTGATGTATATAATATTTTTGAAGTTTTTAATGTAATATTTGTCTCATACATATATTATGATATACTCCCTCCGTTTCATTTAGATAGTAAAATTTTTCTTATTGGGCGTTTCATTTAGATAACAAAATTTCCCAAAATGGTAAGTTGTTAGTGTAATGGGAAGTGAAAAAAGTCTAATTTGCCCTTGATATTGATAGATTGTTGAATTAAATAATGAGTGATTTTTGAGGTGTTGAATTAAATAATGGATACTTTTTGAGTTAGTGGGGATGCTTTTTGAGTTAGTGGGGAACACAGAGTGACAGTGATGTGACAGTTGTCTGAGTGTGTTTGACTTTTTCTGTAAGAATTGAATTTT